>JAATOF010004061.1:0-15882 GCA_013170925.1 Podosphaera leucotricha | reverse complement strand
GTAGACTTTATCGAAGCCCAGGAGTAACTCCCTGGCGTCTTTTGTCCCGATAGGGAATAAACAGAGCCCATGCTTCGCATGGGCCTCGGTAGACGTAAAATAAAGTCAATCAATCAATCAATCCTTTTTTTTGCTGGATGTCTATTTTTAGACTCCGCAGAGCCCCATTTAATCTCCCATTGGTCCAATGCCACTGTGTCTTGCAAATTGGTCAACGACGTCCATTCTGACTTAGGATAACCCACTAACGCTTGACGTTCACCTTTTCACGTCCTACATGGGAGTATTTTTTCTACTGAATATTCGTCTTCATTTTGGTTTCCTTCAGTTGCCACAGGTTCAATTTTCTGGGACGGCAACGGATTATCGTAAGCTGGGGATAGTAGGTCGACATGGAATCGATTATGTATTGTTGCTGCTTCATAATGTTCCACAACTTCAGGTAGTATAATTTTTGACACTTTGTATTTTGTGTGTTGCCATGCCAGTTTTCTTGACGATTGTCCATCCAGATATACGTTACGAAGCAAAAGCCAGACTTTATTCCCTGCAGCATATCGAGGCGCTGGTTGCCTATTCTTATCAGCTCGCTCCTTAAACCGGTGTTGCACGGTCGCCATAGCGGCCTGTATAAATGTAGTTATTTGGCTTAGCCTTTTTATGAGTGATTCGGCTCTTTCCTTTCCTGTTGAAGTAGGCAGGCACTACTGACTCGGAAGTGACATTTTGAATGAGACTTAGATGAGACCCGTGGAAAGCAAAGAAGGTGCTAACATCTCCTAGGAACAAAATTTCCCTGTTATTTATTGATAACTGGGCCGCTAGTAAGAGCTCGGATCAATCATGTTGTTTGTAAGCAACATATGCTCTAAGATATGTCTGCACTTCCTGGTTCGCTCTTTCGTTTGCGCCATCAGTTTGTGGATGATAAGCTGTGCTTAGCTTAGCCTTTATTTTATTCCGACGAGTACATAGACGTTTCCAAAATTTACTTGTCTGATTCGTTACACGGACACTTGTGATGGCTAGTGGAAATCCATGGAATCTCCAATAACATAATAAGAACCTTTCTACGCATGAATCCGCATCCATCTTATCCACGGCTTCAAGGGTAATTGATTTTAGCAGTCTATCACTAATGACCATGATATTTGTTGCTTCTCCAGATTCCGGAAGATCAACCATGAAGTCTATGGACAACTCTTGATAGAATCCATCTGGTATTGGCAATGGTTGAAGAAGACCCTACTTTTGGTGTCTCCATATTTATGATCGCCCATAGACATGACAATTCTTACAGAATCGTTTAACTGCTTTACTAATCCCTGATCAAAAGCAATTCCTTGCTACTTGTGCACTCTTACCTGGATGTCCGGAAATAATTAAATCATGGGTTTTTTGAATTAGCGCCGTTGTCAATGGTTCATACATGGGTACCAAGATTCGCTCTTGGTAGCGTAATACACCACATTCCTGGTCAAAAACAGACGATGCATTTGTTGCCTTTAGTAGTTTTGGCGCATTTGATCTTTCTGTCTGCACTTTTAAATCTTTAGGTCATGTGCGTTCATTCCTCTATACCGCTTTTATAATTTGAGCGTAGTTCTTGTCTTCTTTACGGGATTGATTTCATATAGATTGTAAATCTTCATTCGTGATAACTTGAAAACCTTCTGCTACTTCAAAACTTCCAAGCTGTAGTTTTTTAATCGTGATTAGATTCAGGAGTTGTCGCTCTCGGCTTAAAAGACGAGGGTCTCTATCTCTCGGCTTGTCTTGTATACCGTAAAGGGTCTGAAAATGAGCATCCCGATGCACTTTCGCGTAGGGACCAAGGTTATACCTGAACCTAGACATAAGCTCAGCCCAGCGCGTTTGTCTCTCAGTAAGCTTTCTCGTCGTCAAAAAATATTTTAAATTCATGTGATCACTTGATATGGTGAAAGTCTTCGCGAGACCTCTCAATTCAGCATCCCACTCTTTGTCATGAATCTCGTAATTCATTTCAGCTCCTGAGAGTTTTCGAGAATAATATGAAGCGGGCATCCAAGATTCATTTCCATGCCTTTGAAGGAGACAACCTCCAAGGGCCTACCCAGAACAATCAGCTTCTAACATGGTTTTCCTATCTGGGTCCCATTGTGCGAGAGCTGGTTCAGAAATAAATTTCTTCTTTAGTAATTCAAATGCTTTCGATTGTTCTGGTCCCCACTTCCAAGGCGTGCCCTTTCCTGTTAGGCTTGTTAGAGGCGCGCAAATCCTAGAGAGTCCGTCGATGAAGCCACGGTAGAAATTCGCGAATCCTAGAAATCCTCTAAGTCCTTTTATTGTGGTAGGGACTTCCCATTCGGAAATTGCCCTTACTTTGGCTTGGTCCATTTTTATTGAGGAGGTTGGTCCTTCAGCCGATATTATAAAACCTGGATATTTTGTCTTCTTTACGCTGAATTCGCACTTGTCACTGTCTAGGCCCAAACCAGCATTCTGGAGTTTACTAAGCACTAGATTTACGTGATGCTCGTGCTCTGCTAGGTTACCATCAGTGTAAACCAGCACATCGTCAACATAGGCTGAACAGAAGATATCTAGATATTCTCGTAGGGTTTCATTTATATATCTCTGAAACGAAGCTGGTGCACCATTCAAGCCAAACGGCATGACTAACCACTCGAAAAGCCCAAATCGCGTGCGAAACGCAGTCTTCCATTCATCTCCTTTCTTGATGCGTAGCTTGTGGAATGTAGCGCGTACGTCAAGTTTCTTGAACCATCTAGCTTTACTCAATTTTGCAAGGGTTTCTTTGGTCAGAGGTAAAGGATACCGGTCAGCCTTTGATATTAAGTTTGGAGCTCTATAATCAACACAGAATCCGAGACTACCACTAGGTTTTTAACGAACAGCACCGGTGCACCTGCGAGAGAGCTACTTGCACGAATATAGCCCTTATCGGGCAGGTCGGTCAATATTTTTCTTAGAACTAAAGGCTCATCTCTTGACATTCCATACAGAGGTCCCCATGGTATTTCTTTGTTTGGTTCTAATTTGATTTCATGGTCCCTTCCAGAACAGTGGGGTGGTAGCACGTTATGAACTAAGTATGCAAAGCCACTGCAGTTGCGGTGAACAAAATAATCGATCCAATCTAGTTGATCACTTTAGAGACTCGCCAGAACTTCCAGACATTCCCGAAATTTTTAGGCACCTTCGATAGGTCCAATATAACCCCTGATTCTGTGTACTCGAACCTTGATGCCATTTTGAAGGGTGCCCGGCAGAATGCGATCAGGATGCATATATGTATGCCTCATTTGAACTTGAATGCAAATTTCATACATGTTTTCGAGCCTTCTCTGATACATCGTTGATATCTAACAAAAGATCATGTTGAGTCATGTCAATAATCGGTTACTGTGTATACTCGAAGTCCAAAGGTAATTAATTATCTTTGTAATTAATGCAAGTGTATGTAAACAATGGGTCCAAGGTTCGGTTGAAATCTAAATTTGGATTGTTGCCGATTAAAATATTCAAAAAGTTCCACTTTTTATTGCTTTCCCAACGACGACGATAGTTAAGTCTCCATTATTATTTTGATGGAGATTTTAAGCGAGCCAATCAAGTACCATTTCCCCATCTGGGTGGAGATATTTTTCGCATTGGGAGCTTTCTACTGGCTTACATCTCCTAAAACGACCCACAACTTCCACAGATTTTAGCAAGTTTTTCCCTATTTTACGTTTCAAGTTAAGCAATGAATTGAGATTTCATTTTGCCCCTCAAGTTTGATCTACATGTACGTGGGTTCCGGTTCCGGGGGAAACGACCACCAACCCCGAAAACCCTGGCTTTTCATCCCTAAATAGCATAGCTTGAATAAATATAGAAAAATTTTTGAGTCCATCACGAGAGAACTTATGACTGATCGGGCAGATCTCGAGAATATCCCCGATGCTTCTATATTGCCGAATAGACTTGCATAACCTGACATAGGTTTGCATTGCTATATTCATTAGTGAATAAAGTCGCTGTCAAGACAACGGGCAAGCGAAGAGAACAAACAACCTCTAAATTATTATTTCTAATCATCATTTTCCGAGCTTGTTCATGTGATTTCACAACATATTTAATACGTGTGTACGTACGTAGACCTGACTAGAATATATGTAAACACTACGTGTAACTGTCTCAACGGGAACTAGCGGTGCGAAACGTGCCGCGACCGCTACCACTCCTTTTTCATAAATCTCATCTTATTGCTTATGATTTATTGACCTTGCCCCACATACTAAGCTAGATAGCGAGCCCCCCCTAACAAGATAAAAATATACTGTTTCTACTGCTATATATTTGCTCCCTAAACTCCTACAATGGATGAAAAGTATCCTCTCTTTTTTTCGTTTTGTGCTTATAGATTTTGGAGTTTTATGTGCGCGGATTAAATCTTTCAAAAATTTTGAATCTTCCGCTGGTAACTAACTGTATTTACTATTTAAGTCTTCTGCTCAGCCACCAGTGATTCAACTGGGTGGATAGAACGATATCATGTTCACAAGTATGATCCAAAGGGCACGCTGGGCTATAACCTTGGCATGTATATCTTATGTAGTCCTCCTACTCACCGTGCAAGTACCTGGGCTACAACCACAGTAAGTCTCTACATCTACGTTCGGAGTTTAGATCTCTGATACCGAGTGGGCTACTTTATATGCACTATTATAACCCTTCTTCCTGGTGGGTGGATGTCAATAAACCGGATCAGTTCGGATTTGCTAGTCAGTCGGTTCATCTTCTAAATCTCATCTACTAGACTGATAAAGTCAGGAAATCAAGTTACTCCATTCAATATCGCAACTCCTGACCATGAAAAGTTATACGCTTGGCACGTGCTACCATTAGATCTCTACTCCAAACATGAAACTGAATTGCTGCAAGAACCTTCTGGTTTCGTCGATGACATAACAAAAACAAAAGCTTTCGATCTCTTGCGCAATAATCCAAAGGCCAAGCTTATAGTTTACTGTGCAATATTTATCTGCCCTGCTTTAATTACCCAACGCTAACAGTATTTAGTTCACGGGGTAAGCCCAATTGTTTGAAATTTTTCGGCACATGCTGACAAATTAAGAATGCCGGGAATGTAGCTCAAAGTTGGCGAGTAAACTCTTATCGTGTTTTAGCTGATGGAAGTGATATTAATACCCATGTTCTTGCATTTGACTACCGGGGATTTGGCCTTTCTTCCGGAAGCCCTTCTGAGCCTGGTGTGACAACTGACGGCATTGCCGCACTTGAATGGGCCCTAAATGTGGCTCAAATTCCCGCTGAAAGAATTGTGGTTTTCGGCCATAGTCTAGGAACAGCAATAGCGTGTGCAGCAGTAGACCATTTTGCGAATAAAGGTATTGAATTCGCTGGCCTTATCTTGGTCTCGGGCTTCACCACAATCCCGGATTTACTTCCTTATTATTCATCCGGAGGACTCGTTCGAATTTTGTCACCTTTAGACACTTATCCGTCCCTCCGGAAATGGTTCAACAGTCACCTTGTCGAAACATGGCCCACTATCACTCGTTTGGCTAACTTAGTACGTTCAAGTAAAAAACTGAGGCTCACAATAATCCACTCGTTGGACGACAACCAAATTCCATGGACTCAGTCAGAAGTGCTGTTCGCGGTTGCCTGCAACGCAACACTAGATAGTGGAATGGATCCTCTTTCTAAAGGAATCAAAGCTAGATCTTTAGTCGACTTGGGCGATCAAGGAAAATCTGTGAAAACATGTAAAGATCCAAATGGAAACTTAATTAGAGAAGAAATTATTTCTCATGGTCGTAAGTTTCCCCATGCTTTTGAATTTCAAATAATCTAAATCATCCAGAGCATAACAGGATACTCACATCAGCCCCGGTGATACTTGCAGTTCGTCGGGCGTTTGGTTTTAGCTGAAAGGAAAGTTTACGAGAGATATGATAAGTATTTCAAATAGCAAAATTAGTCTATATATTTACTGCATAATCATACGAACATCGTCCCAAAATTTACTTTTGGAGTACAGAAATAAGTATTTGCCCCTTTTTTCATTGATATCAAAGGTGAGATAAATAAAGGAAACTCACCGAGCAGTGCAACGTCTTGATATTTCTCATTAAATATCTTTATAAAAATTCTGTATGTAAGTTGCTACTCGACTTTTGGAATGGTAGAAATCAAAACGAGTTTAATCTATGTGACTGACCACAAAGATGTGCAGCAAAGATCTTGAAGAATAGACTGGTAGATATCACGTTTGCATACCTTGAAAAGAGTATAAGCCTTTTTGGCAGTATAGGAAGATGGTATAAAAACCAAGAAAGAAATATGAGTCAGAGAAAAGGACGAAACAAGGTTGTGCCACCGAAGATCTCTCAGAAGAACAGTATAAGTTGGAAAATAGCAAGGTATGAAGAACTTGCTATAACTGAATAGAATGAAAATACTTCGTCAATTGCTAAATTATAGTGGCGTCGAAATCACGAGCCTTGCATTTGTTAGAATATGTCTTGTTCTCTACCTACTTAGGCGTAAGGGCGCGAAGAAATATGCCTAATAGAATCAACTTACTAAGATTTATGATGGCTCCATGATAGTACGCCAAAACGCTCGAATATCTGCTGTTTCCGAGTACGATGATTAGATGATGAATGACAGGATCTTCGATGGAGGAAACTTTACAAAAATGTGGCACCCTTGGCTAGAAATCAGTTTGCCAAACTGAGGGGCACCATAGTATAAACGCATCATTCTTGTACCTCCGAGCAATCGAACTTGTTAGTTATTTATTCTTGAGAAGATAGATTTGTGTCTGTATATATGCTAGTTTCTATCTATCTTGAAAAGGTTCTTCAAAATGGTACGACAATCTAAATAAATCTAGAGCCATATCACTTACTTAAGTACATTGTAGAACTGTTAAAATTGATTCTAAGGAATGTTTGGTAAAAGAGGCGTATTACGCCCAATCCTTGTACCTAAACATTTTGATAGTAGAAGCTGCGAGGTTTTCGGGAAAAAGGAATTGTCGTCCCGCTATGGTCAGGTTTGCAAGCAGATTTATTCTCATGTACCAGTCACTCTGTAGTAGCCGTAGCTGGCGTCCGGTAGACTTTGAAGATAAATAGTTGATTTCATGTATTTGCAAACCACTTATAAGATATCGTTTTCTTGTATGAATTGTAAAATGGAATGAGATTGTTACAGGTTCTCTATGAAATAATGGAGCCAAAGTGAACAAGCGCGTAGCAGTAGCAGGCTAAGACTTTCAGGGCCGGGTGGTGCAGTGGTACATACAATTATTCGGGGCACCGAAAGAAACTTATAAATGTCAAAAAAAAGATAAACAATAAATGGACATCCTTCCCTGACCTAAAAAAAATAATGATATATGTGTGTAAATTTCGTTGTGATGATTAACTAATCTCCAGCTTGGTGCTAATGTTTGTTAATAGTACAGGCCTATCTACTTATCGTAAAACAATAAATCCTACTTCTTTCTGGACTGCTGCTTCTGGCCACCAGCCTAATATTGCCCCAAAGAACCGGTTGGTTACTGAGGAATGCTTACATAACCAATCCCAGAAGCCGTTGACAGAGAGCCCCACATCGAGTGGACATACGTGTATCTATCTGTTTCAAACGCCAAACTGGATCGTTATACAAAAATATTTTCACTATCACTCACCTCATAGGTCATAGCGTTTTTTTTTTAAATCATATTGTATTCAACCTGTAAGCTATGACAAAAGGTCATAGACTTAAGGCTGCATACACTGCAATGGAGTAAAAATACCTCTGTGAGCTAGTGTGGCTAGATCAAGTTCCACTTAATTAAAAGGCTAAGCTAGCGGTGTATATTGTGCCCGATCTCTGCCTATATTTTGTTCCACTGCCCAGCCTTCAACGCCTTGTCATGACACCATGACAGATAACTCCAAGTCCGCTGACCCTCAAGCCGGGACCGAGAATGATTTTAAACAAAACTTGGAAGCAGACAAGCCTGGAGCAGACGAAAATGAGACGGATGTGAACACAGGTGAAAAAGATCTCAGCACCTCAAGAAAAAAGAAGTCCAAAAAAAAACGTGGCAAAACTCCCCTTCCAGAAGAGACTGATGAGCCTGGTGATGCCACGAGAGCTCCTGAATATCAGAGCAGTGAGCAATTATCAGAATTCTTGAAGCTTAATCCCGCCTTAGCCCAACAGTTAGGGATCGAAAAAGACACCGATTTTTCCTCAGAGAAGATTCAGACAGCTCTCAAGCGGCTCAAGCTAGAAGACACGATGGCAAACCTCGCCTCCAGTGGGAAAAATGTAAAAGACATGGCTTCATATAAGTTTTGGGGGACGCAACCCGTTCCCAAGTTTGGAGAGCGTGAACAAATCGTAGAAGAAGGACCTTTCAAAATTATCGACATAGACAAAGTCCCGAAAGTCCCTGGTCCACTGGTTGATGGCTTCGAATGGGTGACGATGGATCTAACCGATGAGAAAGAGATTGAGGAGTTGTTCAATTTACTTTATGGGCATTACGTGGAAGATGATGAATCCCTATTCCGCTTCAAATATTCCATACCCTTTTTGAAATGGTATTTATAGACCTCGTACTCTCACTTCCACGCTAATAACTTGAGGGCGCTCATGTCCCCTGGATGGGTTAAGGATTGGCATGTCGGCGTACGTGCGACGACCTCGCGCAAGCTCGTCGCTTTCATCTCGGCCATCCCCGCGACCCTACGCGTGCGCTCGAAACTACTGCAGGCCTCGGAAGTCAACTTTCTCTGCATTCATAAGAAACTACGTGCCAAGCGCCTCACGCCTGTCCTCATCAAAGAGATTACCCGTCGCTGCTATCTGCGCGGCGTATGGCAGGCTATCTATACTGCTGGTATCGTGCTGCCTAAGCCGGTCAGTACCTGCCGCTACTTTCATCGGTCTCTTGATTGGCAAAAGTTATATGAAGTAAACTTTAGCCCCTTGCCGCCAAACAGCAAGCCATCGTACCAAGTCCGAAAATATGCGCTGCCCGAAAATACAGCCACAAAAAACTTACGGCCCATGGAGTACAGGGACGTCGATGGCGTCCTTAGTCTCCTCCAACGCTATTTGCAGAAATTCGAATTGGCGCCTATCTTTAATCGCAGTGAGATTGTGCACTGGCTTTTGCCTACGACTAAACTGCCCAGTGATCAGGTCATCTGGTCCTACGTCGTCGAGGTTGGTTGGCTTTTGTCCCTCACAAACTGTGAACTAACGTACATAGGATCCGTCGACCAAGGCCCTTACTGACTTCTTTTCCTTCTACTGCCTCGATTCCTCCGTCATCAATCACCCCAAGCATAAAAATGTGCGTGCTGCGTATATGTTCTATTATGCCACCGAACATGGATTGTCCGATACGGTGTCTCGAGATGCGTACTCAACTCATCTCAATACTCTGATCAACGATGCTCTCATTCTCGCTAAAAGATTCAAATTCGATGTCTTCAATGCTCTGACGCTCATGGACAACAACCTTTTTCTTAAGCAGCAGAAGTTTGGCGCCGGGGATGGGCAATTGCACTATTATCTCTTCAACTACAATGCAAACCCCGTAGCGGGTGGCCTAGACCCAAAGAATTCCATTGATGGTTTGAGTGAGGTCGGATTTGTTATGCTCTAGCAGTAACTAATATAAGTGATTGAAGATAATTACGTGATAAAGTAACTTATTTATATGAATAGATTCTTTACTCCATAAAAATTCTTATAAATTCGAATAGACATTCTTGAAGGGAATAATAAAATCTCTGATATATAGTTTTCTCAGTCCTCTTAGCGGCTGTGTGGTCTCGCCGTCTCCTGATTTCTACTTTAATATACAATACAACCCCTGCTTTCAACTAAGCCTATTTTACTGCTTTCATGTTCGAAAATTGAGTAACCGGGCCGATAGATATCTTCTTATCAAGTGACTAGGTAGATAGGTACACGACCTGGACAAGTAAATGGCGATTTAGCGGTTCTGCGCTGATTTTTGGCGAGATGGATTTCGCAGCGATGCTTGGCTGCTGGAATAGTATCTGCTGTAGCTGAGGCTTATGGCAACGGACACGTATTCTGGTATACGTACGGCTGTCACAGCTTCGTGAAGTTGTGTTCCTTGTGATATCATTTTTTAAAAAGCAAGAGAATATTCTTGATTGAAAGATTGGGGGCGGAAGGGTGGATGAATTTGTGGAGCAGGAAGAGTAGTAAGTGGTGTTAATAAGAAACTCAATTCGCAGTACAGTCCTTTACTTTAACCAAGAAGCTAATCCCTACTTTCCCGATATTTCCAACGCGTAAAGAAAGATAAATTACATTTGTCCAAAAAGAACAAGATTAACAAAATAGTATGAACAAAGATCCGTGCAAATAAATTTCTGACGCCTCCTCGTTCCTCCTCTTAGATAAACTCCTTGTTTCCCTTTCAAATAATGAGACACGAATATTTCCAAAAAACTTTATCTCTCATTCGTTCCTCATTGCCTATCTATTTTGCGCTGAACGTGGTCTTCATTAATTCAGCGTTCAGAAGAGCTATTTCTTCCCGGGCTCTAATATCTTCTGGATCCTCAAACACTGCAGAATTCATAGTGATTGGTGAGCGACATGTATCAAAATGAGAGGGAGATGGAATGAGAAGTGAGGTTTTGGGCTGTGGCCCGGTGAAGCCCTCGAATATTGGGGAAACAGGCGACGCAACGGAGGATGATCGATTCTCTGTGTGTTCTGATGTGACAAGGCCTAGAGGTGATGTCTCAGAAGAGTAGAGACTATCTGTTTTTTCTTCTTTAGGAAAAACTTCTTTAATCTCTATGTTTGAGAGGCTAGATTTGAGTTCCTCGGCCTGATCTAGCTGAATTTGAGCTTCCTCTTGTGTAGATTCCACCTTTTTATCTTCCGAGTCTTCTGATGTTTTATCTGGTGATTGAATCAGGATTTTGGTTTCTTTACTTGAAGTTTCTATCGTTAATTTTTTGGCAGAAGAATCTGTCTGTGTGTTCATCTCAGAATTTAATTTGTCAGTTTCTAAAGCGTCTTTTTTCGCGACCTCTTTTTCATCCAAGGTATTCTGTAGAAGATCAACTTCTATAGAAGTATTATTATCTTCATATAATTCAATCTTTGGGTCAGTCACAATTGCTTCTAAAGATGTTGGTTCCATAGTACTTCCATTGGCTATAAAATCAGGCTCGGAATTTTTGATCCGTGAGTTAACTTCATCTTTTAGAGTAACAGGCTCTGTTTCAAGTTTGCTAGTTGCTGGACCATCAACTTCTAGGTTGACTTCAGTATTTTCGACGTCTTTTGCTGCCATAGGCTCCGATGCCTCTTGTGATATTTGAAAATTTGGAGCTTTGGGTGCTTTTATGGCTTCTCTATTTTGGAGCTTCGAAGGCCTCAATTTACTCTCATTATGAGCAGTATTTACTTCTTTCTTAACCTTACGTGCACCAAGGGGAGACTTTTTCGTCTCTAACTTAGATGGTGGGTCCGGCAACCCATTACGAGTTCGTGGTCTTGAAGTTGAGCGAGATTGTCTAGATGGTGAAGTGGATTTTTCAGCCGCTTTAAATGTGGATGATGTAGTTGGTCGCATCATGCGGGCTAAAAATTTATCTTCAACCGGTGCGGCTTGAGATGTTAGACTCTGTGTGGATAATTTTCTCTTTAATTCAGCCGAGATACGTCGGGAAGGAGAATTCCGATTTATTTCATCTTTCTTGCCAGGATGAGCTCTAGAGGCCAAACTCATTTGACTGGCAGGACGATTTGAAATTAAAGACTTTCCAGGTAAAAGGCATTGTGTTTTAGTAATCGGTGAGACAGCAGCAAACTTAGAACTTGACGAAGCAGTGTGCGTAGTAAGAGAAGCAGGGAGCTTTACAGGCCTGGTAGGTGATTTTGGATGGGGCTTCTGAAAGCGAGATTGAGGTGGCACCGTTTGAGTTTTCGCAACAGCTCTAGGAGATGATAGTAGAGACTTGCTATTTGAAGGTCCAGAAGGATGAGTCGAAGATGTGCTACCACGGCTTGTTTTCATCTCAACTCTTCTGGATTCTGTGTTCTTTGCCGTGGAAATTGGAGAGGTTGAAGATAAATTCTTTTGAAAATGATTGGCTCGATTCGAGGAAAGCACTGGCGGTGGTTTGCTAATCTGTTTGGCTGCCATAGGTTTCACCTTACTAGTATTTCCGCTTGGTATCGTAGATTGGGTGGTATCTAGCTTGGCCTTTACTGTCGTTTTTCTCTTCGGATCAGACTCACTAAGTTCTTGCTTCTTAGCTGTCTGATTTGAGGATGCCTTCATCGTAGTTTCGCAAGTGGTCCTTGTCCGTGTCGCGAAATCTTTGGCTTTCGTGTTACCTTGAGTATTACAACTCGTCTGAGAAGTCGAACTTTCACCACTGACATCTCTTCGGGAACCCAATTTGTTACCTAAAACACCGCTTCTTTCAACAGCTACGAAGCTTGTGCGTACCTTCGAGAGTGGTTTCTGGGATGTCTCTCCGCCATCTAGCAAGTTAAAAATTTGGTTCAATTACTGATTCAATATTACCATACCTGCAGAGTCCTCCAGAATTCGATTATGAGGATTACTATTGTTACTATTTTGCTCAAACAATGCTCTTAAGTTCTGTACACCTCCAGCCATCGTTCCGAAAGATAAAAGTTCTATTTGTATTCTTGTCTTGAATATGGAAAATATGCGACAGATCCACTTGAATTTTTAATAATTCTCGAAAACTGCCTGCAGCTTTTCTTTTGACTTAACTGAAGAGGGCTCTTTTGACCTAGATCAAGGCGAATTTGGTTGATTTAAGCGATAGAGAAGCAAAGCATTAAAGACGTCTCGTTGCGTCCATCTATGCGGCAAATCATAGAATAACTGAAGTGGTTGCTAGGAGACTTTGATCTTAAAGTATCAATTAGTTGGTATGTGTTGGATCGAAGTTTGAGTGTCGATGGATTGACGCCAGATTAACGACATACATAAAGTGTTTCCAAGGTCGCATCATAATTGTCAGGGACAGGGCTCCTTCGGGTCGGGTCGGTTCACCATGAATATTCAAATTCTCGCGAGCCCGTGCTTGGTCCCCGACGAACACAAGATGCTGCCTATTAGAACCTTAAGAATAGGTAGGATTGACACCTGAGAAAGTTAATTAAATTTATTTACATATTTAGGTCTTATCTCAGGTGATGGAATCGGCAAAGAGGTCATACCAGCAGCGCGTTTGCTCCTCGAATCATTACCTACGTCCCTTAACTTAAAGTTTGAATTTTTGCCTTTAGAGGCCGGATTCGAATTGTTCCAGAAAACGGGAAGCGCACTACCTGAAGGAACCGTCGATAGTCTGAAGAAAGGATGTGACGGAGCCCTTTTTGGCGCTGTCTCATCACCTTCCTCCCCCGTCGCAGGCTATTCATCACCGATCGTCGCGCTCCGCAAAAAACTTCAACTATATGGAAATGTGCGTCCCGTCAAAAGTATTCGAGGCGCTAAAACTCCAATCGACATGGTAATCGTACGTGAGAATACAGAAGACCTATATGTCAAGGAAGAAAGAACCTTTGTAGATGAAAAGGGTAGCAAGGTTGCAGAAGCAATCAAGAGGATAACAGAAGCCGCTTCGTTGCGAATCGGAAACTTGGCTGGGCAGACCGCTGTTCGTAGACAGAACGCTAGAATAGTAGGAGCTCCAAGTATACATAAATCTCCGTTGGTCACGATCACTCACAAGTCAAATGTGCTGAGCCAAACAGATGGGTTGTTCAGAACGTCAGCTTTAAGTGCATTGTCAGTCCCAGCTTTTTCTCATGTCAAAGTTGATGAGCAGATCATTGACTCGATGGTCTACAAGCTTTTCCGTCAACCAGAGACATATGATGTGATCGTGGCGCCCAATCTTTACGGAGATATCCTTTCTGATGGAGCCGCAGCTTTAGTGGGATCTCTAGGACTTGTACCAAGCGCAAATGTTGGACAGGATTTTGTGATGGGCGAACCATGTCACGGCAGTGCTCCAGATATCATGGGGAAGAACATTGCCAACCCTATTGCTACCCTACGGAGCGCAGCTCTGATGCTGGAGTACCTTGAAGAAGAAAACGCTTCAGCTAAGATTCATACGGCCATAGATGATAGTCTAAGTGAGGGAAAGTTTTTAACTCCCGACATGGGGGGAGTTGCCACAACTTCTGAGGCTGTCGAGGATGTTTTGAGGCGCTTATAGATAGAATTTTACCATAAACATTCTTCAAAGCCTAATTGTACATACTCCGATTGTATAGCGCTACTCTGCTAAACATGCTACGCGATTCATTTGCATTGAATAACTGAAAGAATGAGCCTACTTGTAGATGACCGCAATGATCTTACGCTACGCGTCATCTCATAACATCCCCATATCTTGTATCTTGTCCGACCTGAAAATTAATCCAGTATAGCCATAAGTTTCCTCACGAGACCCGACATAATAACATCCCTCCGATCCGTCTTTCGATACATTCTCGAATCTCCATAATTCCCTTATCCGTCGTAATAAATATACATTCTCCAATCTTATTTAGACCAGCGACATGACCGTGACGATTTCCTTTAGCAATCTGAGACAGGCCCTCGACGCCACACCAGATGCGCTTTGTCGGCCGACTGATCATGTGCATATGGCGTAGCACGGGCTGATTTCTCCAGTATTTGAGGCCCAGCCACAAGCGTCGAGTGCTGATGTTCTCCTGCACAACGGGCTCTGGTATATAGGACGAGAGGTCATCTATCGGCGGTGGCTCCAGGCCCCCACGCGTGACAGA
Organism: Podosphaera leucotricha; assembly: GCA_013170925.1. NCBI lineage: Eukaryota > Fungi > Ascomycota > Leotiomycetes > Helotiales > Erysiphaceae > Podosphaera > Podosphaera leucotricha. Next base: position 1,011 of record JAATOF010004061.1, on the reverse strand, counting down.
GCTGATAAAGCCGGCGGTCTGAAGGGCGAGCGCCACAGACAGAAGCTGGTTTGTCGAGGGGACGCTGGTGAAGCCGAGACGCGCCATCGATGCATTCTGCAGGTGCGAGCAGACATTGGCGAGGTGAATGAGCGACATGCTGGCGTGGTTCGCGTAACGAGGGCGCTGTGTGCGCTAGAGATCAGTTAAATTTGGGCGGGTCGTTAGCCCGCTTTTGTTTCAGTTTGTAGACGTCGCTGGAGAGGTGCGTGGAAGAATATTTTGTGGCTTCAGGTTCACGATAATTCGTTCAATGGCGAATTCTTGTTGTTCGGTTGGCCGTACAAGGATCGGTCGGGTGAGGTTGGAATGGGGCTGTGTCACGTCCTAGCGATTACCGATGGCACTCTACTACCGACCCGTTCCTCGGCTCGATCAGACGGCGCATTAACAACGTACTGTGCTCGTGATTACCTGACCGAGCCTTGGTGTGACTGAAGAATGGAATTCCTCAAAAGGAACCAACAACACTTGATTTATACCTCGTAGTCGCGATTCTGAGATGCAGCTCTATTACTCAAATATTCTGTGCATCAGAGATGAAAGTTTCTCCGAGAAGTCGCTTCAGTTTAGAAGATGGAAAAAAGTGACTCCGAATAAAAGCAAGCGCGGCAAAGGATAACAATCTGAGGAAATATTCCATGTCTGACTTTGATCTGAGGCGTAGTCTTCAGACAAATGGAAAACTAAGCGTTGTTTGGGGAAAATATGAACGCTTCAGCTGGACGAAGTACCTGATGAGACTATGGATAAAGAATCCTGACATGTCGCGGCACCACAACCGCAAAGTAGGGGGACGAAGATGGCACGTCTACCTGTACTTAGTGTCCCCTACGAACCTGGAGTTTATCTTCAGAGCCAACAGAAACACGCATCACTTGGTCAAGGAGGGAAAGTCACCCACATGAGTTTCCGGAGCGTACCCAGCTCCCGTTTTGGCGGTGATGGATTAGACTAAATTTGTCGTAAGGC
>JAATOF010004053.1:0-21817 GCA_013170925.1 Podosphaera leucotricha | reverse complement strand
TGTTCTGATGATATTAGCTCCTTTACCTATAATCCACTGCCTTGAGAATTATAATTTTAACAACCACAAATATTTCCCTTCCAGCTGAACTTGGCTAATCTATGTACTTTTATTAGTATACTGTTGTAGCGTATAATTACATGAGTCTACAACATATAAACTATGCAAAATGATGTCCACGTAAATAGGCAACTTTTAGCTCACAAACTTACAGCGTCCACAAAACACGTTGGAATATGTTAAAAATTGGTAGAAAGATGAGTTAATTAATCTGCAACACTAGTATTCTACATATAAATCGATTATATCTTGGATAAGACCTTGGAAGTGCCAGTGCCACAAATTTAAATGTTCTAGTCTAAGATTTCATTGTATTCGAGTATTTTTACCAGCACCATGCCGAAACTAAGCAAAACAACCTGGGATCGCATAGTTCAACTCCTTCGTGGAAGAATATCTTGCAGAACTATCGGGAGTGAGCATCAATGCTATAAAAGTGTTGGTCGCTGATATACTCAAGACCCTTCCCGAAGAAACTAGGGCCAGAAGAAGAGGGGATGTTCCATAACTAACTCCAAGACATAACGCACGGGGTCACAAAAACACCTAAACAAGCGGCTGCAGCTCTGCAGGGGTCCATTGGAATGTGTGTCACCCTGCAAACCGTGAGAAATATGTTACGAGAGTCGGGGTTAGAGACTAGAAAGAAACCCAAGAAACCAGCTTTGACGACCCGCCACCAAAATCCGATTGGAGTTCGTCCTTGAGCACAAGAAGTGTACAATTGAAGATTAGCAGAAAGTCACTTGGTCTGACGAAATAAAGATCAATCGGATTTATAGTGACGGCGTTAATTACACCTAGTAGAGGGACCAACAAAGCTTCCAAGGTAGAAATACAGTTCAGACAGGTAAGTTTGGAGGAGAAAACGTGATGATCTGGACCTCTATCACCTGGTCTGGGCCGGGCGTCATGGCCCAGGTGATAGGAAAGATAAATACAGGGCAGTATATAAGTATCCTAAACCGAATTTTGACTCGTAGCTTGGAGGCAACGTGACTCCTGGGAGATATGCCCCTATAGACCAGTTCATCTTTCAACAAGATAATGATCCCAAATACACCGCGCGTACTATCAAAGCATTTTTAAGGTCCAAGAATATTACCTGCTTGAATTGACCCGCCAAATTTCCCGACTTAAACCTGATAGAGCACCTGTGGGGTGGATTGAAGAGGAGATTAGGGAGGTATGAGTAGAGGAGATATGGGAACGTAAAAGTAAAGAATAAAAGATATCTGCAAGTAGCTGCCAGAACCTTATAGAATCGATGCCGCGAAGAATTGAGGCAGTGGCAGTGGTGGCTGTGAATCGTCATAATTCCAGACACTAAAATAGCCTGCAAATGATGTCCAGATCGCTTAGTCAGTTTCTCCCAGCCACTTCACTACTTTTGTTACAACAAGAGATGTTAATTAATCTGTATGCCAATTTTTAAAATATTCTAACGTGTTTTGTAGACGCTGTAAGCTCGTAAGTTAAAAGTTGCCTATTTATGTGGACATCATTTTGCATAGTGTATATATCAGAGCTTATTTGTATAGTGTCCGCTTCCAAAACATCTCTAACTATTGACGATCACATGTGATGTGATTTCGTACTTCACCTTAAAACTAGCAATGGATGTTTGAAAAAAAAATTGATAGAAACGCTTAATGGTCGGTCAATTTGGGAATTTTAGACATTTTACATGTATTTCGTTCTGCTCTTGAGAAAATTGCAAGCAGAGACATGTCGAAAAAACAGGTATCTGTGTTTATTTCACGTATGTGGACTAACGCGAAACCATACGATCCCACCAGTTGCACAATTTTTCATATTCCCATGTCGTCTGTTCTCTTTCCTTTACTATCTAAAGTACTCATGCTTATAGGATCATTATCTCTCCCTTTCATAGCTAAGGCTTGCCTTGCCGTCTCATTGTTTTCCAGAAACTCCCGAAGTCTCTCCTTTCCAATATTAATTCCCTGGGCAGACGCTGCATTAGCCATACTTATCATCGGGCTCCAGAGATTAAGGGTCCATGTGATGTATGCTCCAGAACCAGTTATAAGGATAAACATAAAGTAAATAGGATTGCGGAGAACTAAGATTTAAGTGTCAGTGAAAGGCCAAAATCAAGGTTACAACTAGGTTTTCTTACCGGCAAGTAATTCATTCCAACCAAGAAATAATACTAGCACCCAAAAGTACAGTGGAATTTGTGCTACACTTCCAATAGCGCTACGTTTAGCCTCAACATAAACACCATCTGCTTGCTTTTTGAATCTCGCGACTAGATCTTGACGTCTAGCTTCACTTAGAACGGTCATCTCTTCTTCTAGAGTTCTAGTTTCATCATCGTCAACACCACCAATAGGAGTTAGATCTTCTTCATCTTTCGAATCAATACAAGTAGGCACGGAGCCTATCCAATCTGACAAATCGGGTGATTTTTGAGTTGAAGCAAGCGTGAATTTAGATAAAAGAGGGATCAGACTTAAAGTCGAATCTTTAGCTTTGGTGTAAGATCCCTCTATATCATCAGTTGGGCTCCACAATTTTGGGACTCCGTCCTCATCATATCTGAATTTATCTTCGAAGTTTTCTCGAAGTTTTGTCATAATGTTGCCTTCCATAACCTCTTCGTCAACTTTAGCCCTTAAGACGACCCAACCTTTCCGTCTTAAGCGCCAGATACCGATCTTTATCTCTTCCTGATTTGCATTAAAGCTTCTAGCCCTTTCCAAGAATCGAACTTCGGCTTCAGATATTGTTGATGTAAAAAGCTCCCATATAGAGTCCCAGAGGCTTGTCTCTTGATCAATTTTATTCCTAGTAGCGGATGAACTGATGTCTCGCCGTGAACTACCTAGCCTGTTGAACTCCAGACTTACTGTTTCGTTTAAACGAGAGCGAATCCATCTTTCTAATCGCATGGCTAATCTTCGCATTTCTTCTTTTCGAAGATTCGCACTTACAACATCTAGTTCTTGGATAAAAAGATTAAATTCTTGCGTAAAATCAGTCCAGAGAATGCCTTCGATAGCTAGGCTAATAGCCTCAGCTTCAAAAAGATCTAATGCAATTCCTTTCTCTTTCGCAACAATATCAGCGAAATCATAAGAAGCATCTTGCTTTTGTCCGATTTTGACTGTGGTAGATACCGAGTCGCTAAACGATACTATTCCTAGTTTGTGGGTTGCGGATAGCTGATTGTGATAGAGAGTCTTCAGTCTCGAATCAGCCTTTGCTTCAAGTTCAATTTTTTTTCGAGTAAAGACGCCTTTATGATATCTGCTTGCTTCGACTTCGAAAGCGTTGAGAGTTTTCTCTCGAGCAGCCTTACCAATAGCACCGAGTCTTTCTAAGATTATTGGCTTGCCGATTTTTATCCCTTCGACTTGCTTTGCTTCGAGAGGTGAAATAACATCATCGAATGCTTCGAGAACTTGTCGAGAAATTTCATCACACCGGAACTGGGCAAGAAGTTCTTGTTGTGTTGGTAGATCTAGGTCTTTATTATTGACAATCTGATCCCATACTCCTTCTGCATAAACTGAGAATCCATCTGCAGGTATCTTGCGATGGTATTCAGGCAGGAATACACCACCTTCAATTTCGTTGTAGCGGTTAGGTTCAACTCCAGCAGTTCGATGACCAACTCTGAATCGTGTGCCTAATTCTCGTACTTCAGTCAAAAACTTATCTGGCTGCAAAATTTTATGTGGAAGGGCAGCAAATGCAAAATCGAAATAATCTTCAATGTGAGATTTCTCAAAGTTTGCTGGTTTCGATAAAGAATCCCAGATATTCGATAGATCTGCCATCAGGGTATGTCGTAGATTTGCAAGAGGTGTAGTCCCCAAATGATCCCGGATAACAAAAAATAAAAGGGATCGAGAATTAGACCTACTAGAGAGATTAGAGGTCAAGCAAGTAGCTTACGCATACTGATATGGCTTACTGCTTGTCGTTCAGAAACAGCTGCAGGTTGACCTCAAAGACTGTTTTTAGTAACCCCATATTTGCACCCTGATACAATCCAACTTGGTGCTCCCAAATATTTACTATGATGACTTCACTTGTAGCTAGCGCAAAGAGGGCGCTTTTCCGTTCGAAGTCTTGGTCTTCTCCTCGTTCTCGACCATCTGTACCCTCAACGTCCATGACTAAAATGTGGTCTGCCATTTGCTGCGAATTCGGTCCTTCAGTACCCTCACGTTGATTTTTCGATAACCAAATCCCTTTAGTGGTTTGACGCCTCTCAATTTCTGACATTACCCCAAACTGAGTGCCGAATAAATGGTTGAGTAGGGTAGACTTCCCAGTGGACTGGGATCCGAAGACTGAGATTAAGTGATAATTAAATCCAGATTGTGCGGTCTTGGTCACTTGAAGATACTCATTGAGATTCGTACTGGGAAGCTTTTAGCTCGGGGATTTCTTATGGTAGTCACAGGCTGTACTTGAATTCTTTTTCTCCACTGATAACTTGAATACCATGCTCGTACTGCCCTCTGCCAGGCACTTCGCCGATACCTGAAAAGTGACTATTCATCTTCATCGCAGTTGGAGCTGTGGAATATCCAGACGGTATGGGAACTCTCTTTGTGTTAAAGCCGTTAGAAATAGTGACCACAGCAGCGAAGGAAATATTCTGGTAACCTAAATCTATGGATCAATAAGCAATTTAACACTAGGAATGGTGAGCTGCAATTGTGAGGTAACTAGTCTCGCGTCATCAGTGGCTAGGAGCGCCTTTTGACGAGCTCCTGATATGATAGCAACGCTAAGCCTAATAAAGCATTGATTAGTAAGCACTAGCAATTTCACAACCAACACCCAACAGAGCCAGGGTCGCCAAGTCACGAGTATTCTCGTAGATGATTTGATGCACGTACATACCCTTCGCTCCTTAACTCGACATTCCACTACCCTCTAACGGCTCTAATCTTTCACTTCACAAAACAACTTGCTATTTTAATTCTTCCATTCCCAAATCCTCCAGGTACAAGCTCTCGTTGCTATGGATACCTAGCGGAGGACTTAACACCCTATTTTACAGAAATTTATAAGGCTTAGATGCAATTTTTCGGGAAAGATACACTAGTAATGAATGGAAATAGATAGCAAGAGGCATCAGAGCATAGCCTGTGGAGCTTTACGTCTTATGCACTATGATTTTGTGGTCCATTATCCGGGTTATGCTCAAACGGAAGGTCCTGTAGGCATTGTGAGACTACTCTTTGCTCAACTCATGCTATAACATCAAGCTATACTGGTAAAGCTTTATCTTTGGGAGCTACTAAGTTGGGGGAATACCTCACGCGTACTCCACATCCTGCGCACCAATCAAGTATTAAATCTCAATTTTTACTTGCGAACTGTTAAACCAACAAACGTTATGTGAAAGATTCTGCCTTGGTCGTTAAATTCATTTGCAGGCACATTCTACTACGGGCAATTTTTCAGCTCCAGCAAATAAATTCCTGACTTTTTTTTCTTAAGCAAATGGATCACTGGAATCATAACTTGAATTTTGGACACCGATGGATAGTAGATCTCCTGGAAACTGACCATTCTGTTCATAAAGTATTTTATCGGCAATCCGCTCCAATGTACTTAATTTTTGATAAGAAAAAACTAAAGGTACTATTAAACAAAGCATGTATAAATATGGTAGTAGTTGCAGGTCTCCAAATAAGTAAACGTACAGTAGTAGACCCAAATACCCGCTTCATGAACATAAAAAAGTTTAAGCTGCTGCCGAAGGAGCAGTGCCAAAGAAGAAGCTTTATTGACGCAAAAAACCAACAATAGATGAGTATGTGAACCTTTCTTTAGAGAAAAACCAGATTGGAAGGGTAGTTGAAGTAATAGTTCTGGAGTTATGAATTTAAAATGTATTAGGTAGAGTAAAAATAGTGTAGCACTTGGGGTGCAGCGACGGACACCCAACGGAGGAATTAAGTCGTAGAGTATAATTTTTTGAAAGGAGATGGGTTGAGAAATGATTTCAATGGGAAAAGCTTTGGAGCGATTCTAGGAGAGACGGACGGATAGAATAGGGGGTATAGAGGTAGAAATCTAGTTTTGGGGCGCGAATATCATCTAGGTTTTCGACTTTTGGGGGCATTGTGCATGCGCCAGGACAATGTTCGTCAATAAATGATTTTCCACAGATCGAAGCGTACAGATTTTTTGACTAACTATAGCACTCTACCGATGGTGTAGGTGAGCTTTCCGGAGCGTATACGGGATTTAGATAAAGCGGAACCAACCATTATAAAAAGCGGTTATGAAATGTATGGGGTGATGCCTTACTCACTTCGTACGAACCCCGCAGAAGTTTGCAAGATGATGGACGCTTTTGAAAGTCTCTCTTTCATGAATAGCCAGTGTCTTCGAATACATCTGGCTCTCCGGAGGAATTCGATCCTGAACATATACAACTCCTGTGCTCTGTTCGTTAGCTTGGCAACTCCCCCATTGACGCTATCTATGTAGCTCAATCAAAGATTGCGAAAATATTGCCGTGTGCGCTAGAAGTTTTACACCCCAGATTATGGTGGTTGTTACTCAGCAGCTGTAAAGCCCACTAAAATTTCCAGAGCAATTCATACGATACTCCTTGATAAGGAGATCTATTCCACATAGGATACAATTTTAGTATAGACAGATTGCAATATCATGATCAGCTTATAACTTCTCAACATACCGAAACCAACCCGTCCATCATCTTACCTTTGGACTTGGTCGTGTCAAAGATATGCTCACAGGATATCGTCAGCATGACACATGACGGGAAGTTTTTACAACTCCAGCGTCCCGCCCAAGTATGACCTGGATCAATAGCAGTGAGCTACTTCTGCTTATAGTGATCGCAATAATCTCTCGGGTAAATTTGGTAGCGCAGGGCCACAAAACACGCTTCCGTTTAAGCCGATATGGAGAGCTGAGTTCATGTCGTCTGGTGCCTATCAAACAATTCCAACTCGATAGTTTCGGAAACTCATCTTCGATCTCCATAAAATAGGCTGCGTAGCGGGGTGAAAGATTCAGTAATCCTGGTCGTTCGCTACACCAAATATTCTTGAAGTTTTAGATCTTTAATGACACAGTCGAAATTTAAGCCCTCGATTCAAGTGAATTCGCTCCCCAGATGTCGATAAAGAGTTATAAACATTAAAAAGGTGTGCTGGATGAAAGGTTGAAAGACCAAAAATTTGGACGGTGCTTGCTACTATGTCAACGGTGATACGACTGGATTTTTTTGCTAGAGCGAGTATTGCACTTCTCTGAGAATATATAAAACACAAAGCTACCAAATTTCAGCTAGCTTTTGAGATATTTGGGATCAATTTAGGAAAGGAATATAAAGCAAGGGATGCCTAGTTTACCATAGACTTAGAGCTAATTTTAGAGAAATAAAAAAGCATGAATCAGTTTGGACGTACCTTTGTATCATCTTTTCACAAGGTACCTAAAGATAGTAATCGTATTTTCAATCAGGCAGCCGGATGAAGAAGCGCTTTTTGAATTGATAGAGGTGTTCATCCATATCTTAATCTTCATAACCAAGTACTCATCAATTTGTTTCATAGCTTCGATAGGAGAAAACGAGTGATCTGCAATGTATGTTGGTAATTGACAACTACATTGACCGCAACGTAAGAAAATATCTACAAGGTCGTCGAATCTTATGCCTTAAAGCTTTTCCGTCTACATGTGACGTCTTCATGATTTCCCTGAATGACTTTATTTCAGCATTTAGGACATTTAAAAATCCCTCCCAAATACCAAACCAAATACTCCAAACAACCGCTACTTTTAAGAGAGCTCAAGATTAGATAAAAAAATACAACGCTTTTTACAGATGGTCTGCCAAGACAGTGTGATTGAAAAAACGCCATCCTTGGATTATGCCCACAAAGTACCGAATTCAAATAAGATCTTGGTCGTACAGGAAATACCGGATGTCCGTGATGACTTTTTAAAATGGCAGGTTTGCCTTCTTAAGGGTGGTGTAACCCTTGAATATACAATGTCAAGAATCAAGAGAAAGAGCACCTTTTATACAGTAACGCTTCAGCTTGCGCCGGCAATCCCAATCGTGCCATTCTGCGTCCTTCCCCATCCAGGATGACTATGTTCTCCTCGAATATTTTCGGCGTGACTATCAGGTGTTCCGGTGCGAGCTGAGTAGGGTGATGGGTGCCCCAAATCTTCATATAGTCCATCCTGTTGCTGAGATGTGATGTTCTGATTCTGAGATACACTATAACTTGAAGATGATTCTTGAATATGTCGAACGCTGATTTCTTTCTGTCGTGCGTGTGCTTGCGAAGGGTCTACATCAACTCGAGTAACAACTGGAGCTAACGCTCGGCTACCATCTCTTGATTTTCGGATGGGCAAACTCTCAGTCTGTACGGGATACCCCAAGCCATTGTTCGCGCTAATGTCTGCATATTTTTTAATGATTTCTTTCGTCGTGATTTCACTCGAATTGTTAAAAAGACTTGGATTATTCAGAATAGACTGAAGATCCTCGGGAATCTGTAATAGATTAGTAAGATGAAATAAAAGATAGGCGACATGAAACATTTTTACCTCGCACATTTGTTCGTTGAATTCAATAAGCGTGTGAACTACCTCAATAGCCAAGAAGTTATCATCAACAGGGGTCTTTGCATTAGTTAAGAGAATATTAGGAGCAATAACAGTGGCCAAATTGTGTGTATCCATTTTTGAACCTGATTCTTCATCAACTTGATGAAACGAAGCGACCCAGTTGAAAAATGAACAAAGAATTTCAAGGCAGTCTCTATGAGCCTTTGGAAGTAAGCAACAGGTTAAATGTAATATGCGACGACGTTTTTCTTCATCTGCAATCTTTTGAGAAGTGATGAAGAGTCGATGCAACTTGAAAGTTAAAAGTGGATCAGGAAGCTCGCGTAGATACTTTTTCAGTAGCGCTGCAACTTGAACAACATTTTCCTTTGAAAAATCGACTGCATCACACCCATCTCTGTCTATAATCGCGGTTGTTTCGTTCAATCTTTTGATATTGCCGTTCTTCCTAAAGATTCCCTCGACTGAAAGGTCCATTTTTCGCATTGTTGTCACTGCATCATCGACAATCGCAGGAATTCTTAAAGCACCTGGCCCAATCCCATCAGTTGAGTCCGCGCCGTCTCGCTCTATGATAGTTTCTAATGCTACCCCGAAGACTCCTTTTTTCTTGCTGTTCTTCTTGCTGTCATTTTTGAAAGCTTTTCCCATTTTATTCCAGAAAGTTGGCTTTCGCGTTTCGATAAGATTAAGCAATTCTTCCATAGTGAATATCCCTTCAAGCATAGGTTGCATCGCAATTACCGCGACATGACGAACAATGAAGTATTCGAGAGCAGAGAGTTCAGAAAAGTATTTTTTGCCGCCATCACGTCTATTAGGTAAAGACTCGCTGCCAGCAGTCTTTTGAGCAAGCCCATTTCCGCAGGAAAAAGTACGCTGGTGACCATTCACCAATTTCGGCTCCGTGACCAGAGTACGGAAAGGGTCATGATTTGCATGCTTGTAAGCATTTGGTCTTTGTTCCTTTGCTTGTTCTGCTGCGACTATTCTTGGAATGTCATCGAGAGTTAAGGCATCCTGATGACCGAACATAAGCTCTGTTCGTAGCATGCTGTTCACGTCATTGTCTCCAGCCTTTGGTTGATTATTACCGTTCTGATTCGAGTTATTTAACTGAGAGTTACTTGAACTAGCACCTTCTGTACCATCAATTATCCTTGAGGCTCTACCTTTTCTCAGGGTTGATGAAAGCCGTTGATCCATCCGTGTGCTCCTGAGACGCCTTACATCATTAAGTGTATTTTCATAAGAAGAAGAGACTCTATATGGACTCGAATTAACACTATTTTGAGATTTAGAGCGAATATCAGATCTTAAATGAACTGGCTCGGAAGTTGGATGGGAATGACCTTCGCCAGGGTTGCTACCATTCATATGAGTATTCTCCAGGGTATGCGGAAGAGATTTACTTGTTCGTAAAACCTTAAGTAATCTTGCAAGAGCAACCCGTAATAGAAAGACGTATTGCTGTAGTCGGGTCACGCGTTCAAACCCTCCAACAAAAGTAACTGATTCTCCTACCTCGCACTCATTGCAGAAAATACGCTGATCAGCTACGCATAATCTAACGCTATCCGGATTTTTTCCGAGATCCCTGTGACAAGAAGAACATTTTAGGCAAGCAAAATGCCACCTTCGTCCTTCATTCTGGCAGCACTCATCCTCAATTGCCTTTTTGCAGCTGATGCAATAATCAGAGTTAGATTCGCAAAGTTCAGATTTACCGATTGTAGCTTCCAACGAAACATCTTCATTCTTTAAGACCTCCATATCACCCAGATCATCAAGAAACCTATGAAGACCATCAGAGCAACTGTACTCTCGTTCCATTTTTAGAGCACCCTGAAGACATATTCTAATCAGAAGCTTTAAGTAATGCGCCAAACCCGTGACTAATGCAAGAAGTTCTTGAGTAACTCCCAACTTCCGAACACCTGTCTCTTGCGTCTTGGATAGGAGGGAAAAGAATGCCACAATTTTTTTGCATAGCAGCTTTGCTTCTCGAGTGTAGGAGAGGGCTAAGAATGAATGGTCAGGGAGATATTAGATTTCGTTCTCATCCTCGACATACCTTTTGGTCCAGTTTTGGTCATAGTCGCATCCAACTTGTCTGCCGAACGGAATAGAATGTCAACGTGCCATATGAATCTTTTGGCCACCATAACACCATCAAGGTAGGCACCATTACTAACGTGTAGTAACATATCTGAGATACAAGCCGCAGAGGACTCCTCAAAGGTTGATAAGACACTCCAAATTTTGTAGACTTTCTCTTCCATCTTTTCTTCCTCTTCTCTGATGGCATTCCGGCCTTCATCAGTGGTAATATCTTCAACACGAACCTGCGCCTCTTCTTTCGTCTCTTGGGGTGAGCCTGTGGCCAACCTCACGTTCCAGAACTTATGTATCATGTAACATTCTGGATGCCAATGCTGATTCTGTCCATTTCGAAAGATCTCGACAAATTGTTTGAGGATTGCAGTGTAACAGCCATTGCATCGCTGAGCGAACTGAGTCGAGTAATGGTAGTGGCAATAAACTTTTCCACCATGTTCATAGTAACTATCCTGTGCACCGAAAATAGTTGGACACATAGAGCAGGTAAAATGATCGATGTGATACTTTTTATCTAGCGCAGTAATGTATGATCCCCGGAGAGCCCCATTGCATTTGTAGCAAATGAGATCTAGCCGGCGAAAATAATCTGTCTCACATAAAGGATATTGTCCTTCACCTTTTTCTTCGTCAACTGGAAAAAATTTAGAAGCAACTATTTGGCCGCAATCCTGTGGATAAATTAGCACATGTAATTTAAAATGAGTGAGAACTAACTCGACATCGAAAGCAATCCAAGTGAAATGTTCCGCTCAAGGCGCGAACAAATTGACCTGTCAAAGCTTCACCGCATTTTTTACAGAGGCGGATATGCCTTGATGGGGTTCTTCCATTCCGATTGCGAGAGGGGTTCTGCTCTCCACTGCTTTTAGGGCGACTACTATCTCTCGGTCGGCCTCTTGCACTACTCGGCGAAGGTGATACCGCCAAATTTCCATTAAGTTGTATGAGGGCCCCGTCTTGATGAGCGGATGTCCGATCTACTTGGAGGCGCTTTTCCTCGGCATATATATCAGCGCCACTTTGCTCTTGGTTTTTAACATCTTTATCCAGGTGGAGACGTCGTTCATCTGTGCGATGTGAGCTATTACCACGCTCATCAGATGAATCTCCCTCAGATTTTGGGTTCATCGTGACCGACCAGACTGATTTTAAGCCCCTCTGATGAAGCCACCGCAACAGTTTCACCGCAGACCCTTCAGTTCGTTCGATGAGTCGTAGATCTGGACTCTACCATTCGAGCAAATTGAACGGGTTTTACTTAAAGGTAGAGGCGTTGCTTCAAAGTAGGTCTTTCTTCTTGGTTCCTGAGAAGGTCGCCGTGATTGATATGCAGATAAATTTGGTCTTCTGGAATTGTGAGATTGGCGCAAAACATGAAACAGAAACTTCCCCCCCCCAGGCTTGAGCGATTCAAGGGACTCCAGTAGACTCAAAGAATGACGCGAGAATGAGTAGATTAGGGATAGAGACAAACGAAAGAGATGGTGAGTCGAAGAGTGTAGATGTGGGTCAGGGAGAAGAGTGAGCAAGCGAAATCCATAAAATACGGCGGAAAAGGTAATATCGCCGCCGTCTTTTGAACAAAATTTACAAGTTGGCGCTCATTCTGGTTTATGAATCGTGAAAGAAACGCGGTACGAAAGAAAAGGATAGCAGCTTGCCTCTTCTCGAACAGAATATAACCTCGATTGATGACGCCGTAGCAATTGAAATCTCTATCCTATTAAACCAGCAAGCCAGCCTAAACTAATTATAGCTAAGTGACGACGACCAATTCTACACCTCTCTAACTAGTTATTCGACTCACCACCTATTCAGTAGCCTATTTAATATTTTCAGTAGTTTTTTATTGATGTATTTCATCTTTCCAATTGATATCTCACAGATAGGCCCTACCCCACTAAACGGTTCCGAATATAGCGCCGCGGTCATAGAACAAACCCGGGGTAATACACTAAGTAAACTGTGTCCCTATATTTATAAGGACAATAACCAAATATTAATCTGCCTATAGAGTTCAGGAGGTCTTTTAGATGGTTTATCCTTTTTACAAACTAGTATTTGTATTCTCATCTAATGTAAGCAACCGTACTCATTTAAGCAAGCACATTCACAACAACGTATATTATCGAATGTCACACAACGTTCTATGGACTTTATTTTACGACCCAGATATCAAATTGTTCTTTTTTATTTTCTTTTCACCTGAGTTCGACCTTCAATCTCTTGTCCTCAACATGCTGGGTGAGAAACCCGAAGTGAAGTCGTCTCACGGCAGTGAACAACCAATATTGAATCTAACGACTATCAAAGTAGTTAGAATCAATATGGAAATGACAGCTGTTCCGTCTTGAGAGTATATCCAGAGTATAGAGTACTAACTAAGGGCGTCAAGTCAAGATGGTCCAGACCAAAAACATAGGAATTATTTAACAGAAGCGAGAGTCTAGTCCAGCCCGAATTATCATTTGTTCTTCTCAGAAATGTGACGCCTCAAAGAAATTTAACATAAGATTTACATCGTAGTAACGGCTCAGATTGATAAATTCTTGTCGACTTGATTCTAGGTGTTCGAGAGCAGCTTGAATCAGAGATACATTTGGAGGTGGTTTAGTTCACGTGATGTTAGAAGAAGTATTGAAATTGTTTATTATCTCTTGGCACATGACTTGCTAACAATTCAATCTATACAATGTGAAGCCACAATCACTATATGATATTCAGGATAACACATAGCTCAAGAGTTTCTAGCACCAGCCCATACGCATATTTTTAACAGTGAGAACATGAGGATAAATGATGACGTATTGTAGAGAATACAAGGCACATGTGAGCCAAACCCGGAATTTCTCACGTGAAGATGTTGCTACCCTGATGACTACGATATCCGCCTCTTAAATTTTACAGCTGATGTACACGCACGGATAGACTGTCAAAGTGATGACATGCCCTGAACTATGAAAAGTTTCCCCAGTCATGAGAGTTCAGTGTCCAAAGCGTACCGGTAACCTTCTTATCCCCACATTCCGGCTTGCCTGCACATATTGTGTTGACGCGATTATTGAATTAAGGTCCTATGGCGTAGTGGTGCAGAGTCTGGGTATCCCGTTTGAGACTGAAGAGAGCAGCTGGTTTGAATTTTCATTCCACGTTTTGATTTTCTCTTCAGTGGGTATTTATGGCTAAAGATACAAGTCATCAGGCGTTCACCGAAAATGAAATGCGGAACTGCCGTGTTTGTGACGACATAGCCGAGAGGCTGCAAAAACTCAAAGTTATTAGAAAAAAGCTCGCAGGGTTCCCCACACAGGATCATGGACCTATCGGCGAACAAGTCCAACAGAGTCCGAATACGAATACTTGAATTGTCCATCTGACCAATTGTCTGCGGGACCAGTAGCTCGGGTTTGCTGTGCCCCAGTGAGAATCAGGACCCGAGTCTGTGCGCACACTCTGATAAGCAGGACCGAAGAGATAGACTGGTACATGTACGTACGTGGAATAAGGTTCTCCGGCCGCCGGTTCCCCCCTTCTGAACGACAGCGAAAGATAGTTCCATGGAATTCTGATGCAAATTTGAATAGTCCGAACAGGCGGGGGGATAAGGATATAGGCGCTGTTGACCAGTTAAGCTTCCACACGACAGCGTGAGTACTTGTAAATTTAGCCAGAGATTGAATGGAGGAAGTCCTGTAAGCTTCGGCTTGATCATAGGAACGCTAGATGTGGAGGTTACTCTTCTAAGTTCTGGCTGATTAACAACTTCCTTCATACTCAACACACTCCGTCGCACGCAAGACAATGTCTCCTCACTTGATCAACACGCTCAAATTAGATTGACATGGTTAAGGATTATATGTCACCTACCCAAAGTGAACGGATGGATGGAAAACCCACGGCCAAAACCTTCTAGCCATGCCGAATCACTGCACGTCATGAGCGCGCAGGATTTCGGAGAACGCCCAAGTCCGCATGCGGACATTTCCTGGCACTGCGCTTAAAACTGTCAACCGTGGACCGCTGAGTTCTCGATCGATTTAAATAAGAACACGTCCGATAAGATCGCAATAGCCGAATGCGCCATCGCAGATTATCAGGCGGTATCGTCGCCGTGAGAGAGTGCGACAGGTTTGACGAGAACTCGAACAGGATAACCCCCCCAACAAAATCCCTGAGAGGTCGAGAGATCTAGGTCTTCACAAGAAGTGTTATCAAGGGAGAGTAGCGGGTGGCAAGCAGGATAGTTCGCGGTTTCAAAGTAGTCTGTCTGCTGAACTGTCTTTGGAGCCTGCCAAATGAATGCGATATAGCCAATATGACGAATATGACGAATCGTGCGCGCCAACCGGTGACTTTCTCGTGATATTGAGTGCAATCAGATTAAATTGATTGCTGAAGCTCGATGAACAGTTCCTGAATTCACTGAATCTTCATCTACTATGCGTCCAGGCGAGCTTGGTCGAAATCAATATTTAGCTCGATATATTCCTTTGCTACTGGATTGAGTTTGAAGCTTCTTAACTATTTTTTTATCCGCCAAAAACTTCGCTATGTTAAACCTTAGATCTTTTAATGCCAACAGGTTGTAATCAACGAAATATGTAAACAAAAAACTGCCAATTGACATATTCCAATAGAGGTTATTGGAAGTAGTGCTTTATAACAAACGCTACTTACTTCTCGGGAAACGGCATTGTCTGTTTGTAGAAATGAGTTAATTACAACTGATGTGATACTTGGTATTCAATTGAAATCACTAATATAAATAGCACCTGTACCTAAATGGGGAATAATCAACGACGCCTCTCTTTTCTGTCCCATACTGCCTTGTGAATATCGCCTTATCGAGTCTAATAGATTATCGCTAGAGGCCTAGAAATCTTTGAGGCGTAACATAATTTATGGGTGGATGTGTAGCTCTCTCTATCCTCTAGTTGTGAACATACATACTGATTGCACTTGAAGAACATTAATTTTGACCGCAAAAACTCTTATTATATATATATAAGCGCTTAAAGTGATTAATGTAACTACATGTAGTTCGTTAATTTTGCCAAACTGGTATCATATTTTCCTTGAACCATCAACGCCCCGCAATCCAATAATTAATCTGAGACCTATATTAAATATCCACATAAATCCGATTATTCGCTCGCTAACATCAACATAAATTTTTACATCTGAGGTATCGTTTCAAAGAATTTTTCGAGGTTGTGTAACTTTGTTCCATAGCCTTTTTACAACACTATCTTCTTTTTCCTCAGGTTCCCATCCGTCAGGTCCACCAAGCGGGCCTTTAATCTCATTTTTTTCATCGGAAATTTCAGAGAGAGAATGACTCTGATATAGTACATCTATTTCTTGCCATGAATCTAGTTCGGAATCTGGTGATCGGAGATCAGGGCGCGTCAAGGTCATTTTTAAGGTCATTTCTTTGACTCCTGATGGTGAACATTGAGTATCTACCTTTTTCATTAATATAGGTTTTGTAAACCCAATTTGCGTGAAATTTGGTGGGCTTTTATTACTTATTGACGAGGTCGGTGAAAGATAAGCTGATGTTTGAGACTTCTTTTTTCGAGATGTAGCAGTTTGAAAGCTTCCTTCAAGGCTCGGGGTCAGGGGGGAATCTGGATCTCCCGAAGAAGCATCACATTCAAAAAGAGAAGAATTATCAATAACAGAGGGAATTCGTCTCATGCCACGACTTTTTGTGCGCCATGGCTCTGATGTCGTCAGTATTTCGCGAGATGCATCGTTAAATTCACTCGAAGAGCGACGAATTTTCGGCGAATATTTTTGATGGGCGCTGGAGCTTTTCGAACATGCATGCGTTTTTATCACGCGATGACGTTCTGCTTCATGCTTCGATTGTTTTGGGGGAGCCGTCGGTAACTGCCTTGTGTTTGCAAATGTTGATTTTCGGGAATGAGACCGCCTGCGATTAAGGTTTGACGGGTATTCTGATCTGGGTGGGTGCTCTGGAAACCTGTTGACCCTCCCAAATAGCATATCATTAATTGATATCTGCCTCCGAAAAGATGGTCTCTTCGGACGAGACGGGGAAGGTATTACGACACCATCAAGATTAGCATGATAATCATCTAAAGATGACCTCAGATCTGGATTAGAGCTTTCGTTCATCCAGCGAAATTTGTCACACACATCAGAATCAGTCTTTGGCTCAGAGACTTCATCATCAGTTTCACAAAATTTATCAATACCGCTGGTGCAAGGTAGTGGACTGTTGTTAAGACTAGGACTGTATATGAAAGATCTTTGGTTCGATCCATGAGGAGATAACAAATTGACACCTCTCGCTGAGTGAAGAAAGGTAGAGCTATTTGTAGCTTCAACAGCGCTAGCCGATTCCCAAGGTATATCTATAGTCCCCCGAGCTTTTCTTGATAAAACTTTGTGGTTTACTACATCCAGTAGCGATGGTTCACTGTTTAGGGAGAGTGTTGCTGATGCCGGCCGCGATTTAGAAGGTTTCTGAACTATTTGTGGTACTTTCTGGGTTTGGATACAATTGATAGACTTGCCCCGCCGTTCTGCAATCGACGGATTCTGTTGGGTTATGGTGTACAGGTTCTCTTGATTAAACTGAGACTCAAGTATATGAGACGAAAATGAAGACTGGGTCGAAGATCCTGAACAGAATTCTTGTCGAAAGGAGCTTTCCTGTTGTGATATGGTGGGAGGTGTCACACGAGAATTTTGCGCGAACCATAATCGTTCCAAGGTGGAGATATACTATTATCAATGATTTTAGCTAGCCGTAACTTTTTAGTGCCAGATTAGTACTTTGAAGGGGACTGTTAATCCAGAGATTTATAACTCATGGTTGTACTTTTCATCAATTATTCAATAATAGAAATAAGCAAAATATATAAAGTATGCTGAGCCAGCATGAATTAAGACAGGATAGAGAACTCTCAGAATAAATGCTTATAAATTTGCCACTCCACGTACCTTTCTACGCACTGCAATGGGTAAAGCATCGAACTCCTTGTCTGATGTGGACACATCGTAACCTGTCAATACATTTAGATCTTTTTTGAATCTTTTGCCAGGGCTCGCTCCTCGACCGCTGGATGCGGGGTTATCAAAGTATTGGGCATATAGTGTTCGAGGAGATAAACTCATGGATGGCGCATCGGAGCATACGTCGAGATGCGTCGAGGATACATTGTAGAGGCATGTAGAGAGTACCCCAATATCTGATTGTGATGAGAGAGAAGAACCTCCCAAAGGTGGAATGTTGGATGGATTGTGACGCATTATTTATCGCTTTATTGTGACGCAACAGTAAATGAATATCTGATAAGAGGGTGACGAATCCACAGTTAGAATTCGTAGTTGTGAGTTCTAAAGCTGATTATGAGGTTCTTTCCTGATTGAGAAAGGAGTTAATTAGTTGCAGATATAAAGTTTGACAGGCTTACTAATCTCAATGTCATAGGAGAACGGTGAGAAGAGTTGATACTGATAATAGATATATATGTAAATACATGCTCATGTATTAATGCAGTATGGAAGGGTATGGTGTACTGACGGGATGGGATGGGAGGGGTTGGTTAGGTAGGTCACTACTTGCCTGAAGTTTCTTGGTTTTTGTTCTTCTGGAAGAAAAATCCTTGAGCGTGTGGCATTATTTAGTGAACACCTACCCTGATACAGCCCTAAATTTTATCCCCAGTCGGATAAAGTTCTGTAAGCTGTAATGAGTGATTATGGTGACATGATATCCAGTACTTCCTCCAATCCAGAGCAGACTTTAGAATTGTACTTGACTACATAAATCCATCCCCCTTCCCTCATATATCGGAAACGTAAGGAAAGTTTCTTCCACAATTAATTAGCCGTGAAGTTGAATTAGGTACATGTAGGTAATAGTTTACCGGACAAGCGTATGATAGACGCTGCCAATCCTACATCGTTGTAAGGGTAGTATTTGTTTAAACTCAGATCTTCAGGGTATCTCCCAGTATAGTTTTATCTAATAAGTTAGTCAGTATAATTATTGAGTTCTTTCTCTTAAACTTCAGGCATAAATTACCCCGCCCGTTCCAAACCCTAAATCCTCACCTGACACTGCATTGCATCACCCACTTATATGTATATTTATTATACATTTAGCATGATGGCTTTGATGAACTTTAGTCTGAAATTTGTATAAAAATGACTGCTCTATCGAAAGTCCGTTATCCGCTGTCCAGAGAAAATCGTCGTGGGATGATCGTGTTTCAATACAAACTCTGTGGCGTTAATATCTGGACTAAAAAGCTATCGCCGAGGAACTCGAATCTCTCACAGTATAGTGCTAGCCGGACTTTATGAAACAGACATCTCCGGAGACAAGAACTTATTTTCAAACTAAAATAGGCAGCGTCTCGGGCGCTCAAGTTTTCTTCCTACAGTCAAATGAATGATACACTATGCAAGAAAATGGGTAGCGCAACAACAAATACTCAGAATGACTTAAAAAAAAATTAAAATTGTATGTGTATAATTTAGTAACTCATAGTTTAATCCACAAAATTTTGGGCGTTTCAACTGCGCGGGAAAAAAGTTGTGGTGAGAAGATGACTAATCGACTAGCCATTTCTTTTTGCAACCATTTTTTCGTGGCCAGTTGTGCTAGTACACATACCCAAGTTGGTAGGTCATAAAGACTGGATTTTATCTTGTATCATGTTTATATTAAACGCTTCTGATTATCTAAGGATCAATTTTGACTAATTTTGAAACATGGTAGTAACATGCTATAATTCCACGAGGCCTTGGGGTGGTGAACAGTTAAGCCACTCAAGGTCTTGACATATTGTTAATAGTATTTGTTAAGCGGTTCCCGAAGCCAGTGGAGGTGAGAAAAGAGAACGTACAGGAAAACTCACTTCTTGAAGAGCAAGACACGACTAATATGTAATACGGTCAAGTTTGGAGGGGGAGATATTATGATTAGAGCTTACATGAGCTGGACCAGACCAGGAGCTGTGGTTCAGGTAGAGGGGAGAATTGATATGAAGCAGTACATCAGCATCCTAGATAAAGTTTGATGCGTAGCCTTGGAGGCGAAATGTTACTTTTCAAAAGGCTGACGAACCTAAGCATACCACCCGAGTAACAAAAGCATTTCCAGACTTACGGAGGATTAATTTCCAAAGCTGGCCTGCCCAATTCCCTGATTTGAACCAGTAGAGCATCACTTGGGTGAGCTCCTAGGTTAGTGCAGTACTCAGCAACTTCAAAAGGAGCCGGGTAACCGCGAGAACGAGCTCAGAGAGGATGGCCTCTTACATCAACTTCTTGTAGGACCTTGATTTAGTCAATTGTGAGACAGGTTATAGCGGTATTAGCTCTTAAGAGTGGTATCACGAGATACCAAAGGGCTGATCGATTAGCCGGCCACTTTCCCTTCTGGTTACAACTTTTTTTCAGCCGTTGAAGCCTTCAAATTTTGATCGGTAAACTATGAGATACTAAATTACACATATACAAAATTTAAAGCTTATATTAGTCGTTGTTGACGCACTACCAACTTTTAAGTATAATGTTGCTGAATTTTCAGTCTTTCATAAACAGGCGCTATTCTACGAAAATCCGGATAGTGTAATGGATGAAGTTCTTTATCCAGTTTCATACCGGTTTAATTTGCTTGAGGACTGGAGAGAATGAAGGCCATTCGATTGAAGGGATTTCTCTTCTCCTAAGCTTTTCTAGTGTTCGGGTTAATTTGTGCGGAAGGATGTTATTCAGCATGGCTGAAATTCCTGGTACCAAAGTGACGATACTGTGCATTAAAGGTATAATCCTCTCGGAGTATGAGCTTGAGGTGATAGACGCCCATTCTTTTCTACAGAACAAATAGGGTCCCTTATCGTTCCCGAAAAAATAATGCCTGTATATTCAGCCAATCTAGCTGACTACTGGTCTGAGTAGGTTGTTGACCATTTAATTTCTGAGGAGAAAGACAAGTTTCGTTAATGGCGCGACTGATTTTCAATTTTAATTTTTCTTTAAATTTTTACATCCTGTATGAGTCCACGACTATGTAGGAAGTTAGTTATCCTGCCCGCCCTCAACGAGAGCCAGAAAATTCACAATGGGTAGCATTCCCTGGCACCACTACCTAGGTAAATAGGGGACTTGCACACCAACTTCAACCGTGTTGATCCGGCCAAGGGAAAATCAAGAAAAACTTCTGCCTCGTCGTAGTTCCAAGTTGTTGTGCAATGTGTCTGCGTGAGAAGGCCGATCTGAAAAGGGGTTTCTCCCGATAATAATAAATTTATGGAATGGGTACTTGTGGTCGGTCTTCGACTCACTTTTAGGCATAATCCCGTCCCAGATTTTCCTCGTTCTGACAAACCATAAGAAGAGAGTGTTGTAGTCGGTCAATTGAAATATTTAAAGATGAAGATGCCTTAGGCAAATAATCTAAGTCTGGATACCTGGACACTAGCTGGGATAATTCCTTATTAAATCCTTGAAGCGACCATATACCTTGCTCCATTACACTGACATTTTATGCCTTGGCGGCACAGTAAGCCATCAGGGGCAAAAGGGAGTGAGTGATTTAGGTTACACGTACCGATTCCTGTACTCAAAACTATTATTAATTAAGTCACCAGATCAAAAAATTCTTCGGAACTAAAAGCCCACGACGAGACAGATGCGAGGTCCAGGATGTCGGAGCCAAAGCCAATTCAAAATCAGAAGCAAACACGATGAAAATGTCCTTTTAAAGCAAGTTTTATTCTGGCTCGAAATGTTATTATTCTATCTCACAGATTTTCTTTCTTCAACGAGGCCAGTCAAGTGACTTTTGTGCCAGATATTCTTCTCAAATAACTGAAAATAGGATATGTGCTCGAGGAAATATCTGAAGCTGTAAGACTGTTACGGTTCCGCCGTGTTTTGAGCTTAGGCGAGTAATTACCTAAGCGATCAGGGAAGGGAGATCTGAAGGGGATTAAGGTTAGCGCCACCATGATCTATTCATGGCCCAACACCATCA
>JAATOF010004050.1:0-13017 GCA_013170925.1 Podosphaera leucotricha | reverse complement strand
CGAGATTCTGAGATCTCTTAAACATGCCCCAAGACTGGACAGGTCCTCGTTTGTTAGATGGAGTGCAATCTTCTTACAAGTCTTGAAGAACCTTCATAGAGAGAAATATCTTCTTGAGAATTTATCAGAACTTTCATCCTACGGTCAGATCAAATCTACTTCATCAAAGGTAAAGTCATCTGACGACCAGACAGCTTCAGTTCGTGATGAAGATGGCAACATAAAGGCCGCATTTTTCCAGCTGGTTCCCGAAGAAGCCTATTATCTCATTGAAGACAAAAATACCTCTAAATAAATGTGGGATTCGCTACGGGAATATTTCAGGCCACAACGTCACGCTTCTGCTGATAGTGTTCTGGAAGATTTTTGGAGTTTTTCCATGGAAGAAGGGACTGAAATCGATAAGTTTATCCAGGAAATTATTAAGCGACAATCTAAAATTGCAGCAGTCGATAGATCTCTGCGTCCTACAGATATGATTATGAAAAGTCGACTCTTAAACCATTTAGCCCGGTGTTCCTGGCATATGAGATAACACCCCCGACTACAATCCATCTGCCTTTTCTGTTCTCAAGCTTTCTCATTTCTACAGACTGCATCCTCAAAATTGTCACCATGAATAATCCAAGCCATTCGAATTTTTCCGGCAAGTTAAACCAATCGAAGCATACTCGATCTATGCCGCTGAAGAACGTTGTCCAACTAAGTGGATATAAAAATTACGACTTATGGACCAATACAATGGTAGTCGTCTGGGATACATACATGCTCCATGAGCTTGTCATTGATGGAAAGACTGCCGAGGTAGAAAACTTCTCCGAGAACCTTGCCTACAAGGAACTTTGCACTCTCGCAAAAAAAATTCATTCAGGTTATATGTCCGAAAATTCTAGCTTCATTGCTAGAGCTCCAAACCCACACCTAATGTGGATCTATCTCGAGACTGAATACAAACGAAACAGTACGTTTAATCTTATATGTCAGTTCAGGAAACTAGCGCTCCTTGCGAGTGCCTATAGTCCTGGCCAACCGATCAGTACATTTATCAAAACTTTCGAGACCGAATACTCAAGTTTATCTAAACTTGCCAGAGATTCTTCTTACGACGATAGTAAACTTCTTGCTCAGTTTCTCCAGAGTGATACTGTAACGCGTCTATTCATCTTGGCTTTCTTGGCGCAAGGACAGAAAAACGTTGTCGATAATTCGTCAACTAAAGTCAACCTGCCTTATGCATGCTGAAGTTAAGCAACGCTTTCATGACCTTGATCAAGAAGCACCAATTGAACTGGCAATGGCAACTCGAGACAAACGTGGTAAGCCCTTTACCTCGAAACTGACAATCCTTCCAAGGTTGTTAAACGATATGAGTGTGCTGATTTTATCCGGCCGTGATTTTGTCCACCACGCTAACTCTTGAAACTTAACTCAATTAGGCCATTTATTTTCTTCTTGTTTTCTTCTCTTGAACTAACGTATTCCATATCAGTACGGACCACCCTCCAGTACAGACCTCTATCCATAAATGGTAGTGATCTTTGCAGATCTTAGAAATTGAAAATTTAGAAATTTACAATAATTAATCCAGCACACACAAATTATCCTTGTCAGGATTGAAAGGTTAAATTTGCACCAATCATAATTTTATAAGAGTCTGCGCTAGTAAAGACTCCCTTCAGTACTATTGAAACTGTACTCTAAATAGGGATGTGCAGCGTAGTTAAGACAGGTTCTCATCCAAGATAGTATAACTTCGAGATACTCCTAGCTATGTTTGCTCTACACTAGCGCGTCGTTAGTGCACGGTATTATGTAATACGCGTGAACGCGCGTACTCCTCGATGGGGATCTAACATAATCCTCAACACTCCCCCATAGATCCTATCGTCGGTTTTCGTGTTTCTGCTCAACGGTGGTCTTAACCACCATTAGATTTTTGAATCTTTCAAAGGCTATTTTCTGGAGCGATTTTGTCATTCCATCTGCTACCATATCCACTGTAGTCGTGTAATTAACTTCAATCTTGCCTTTTTCAGATACATGTAAGTCCCGGATAAAGTGATAGCAGATATCGATATGCTTCGATCTTTCATGAAGGTGGGGGTTCTTGGCTAATGCAAGAGCTCCTTGGTTATCACCTAGCATTTGAACCGTGTTGCCATTGGTCGAAATATGTCCTTGCATTTTAATATCCTTAAGAATTTGTGCTATCCATAGTCCTTGCTTTGCAAACATAGCCATCGCAATGTACTCGACCTCTGCGGTAGATGTAGCCACGGAATTCTGTTTTCTGCTGGCCCGAGATATCGGGCCTCCGTAAAACATTACTACTCCTCCCGAGAAACTTTTCCTATCCACTTTATCGCTAGCCCAGTCGGCGTCGGTGAAGACTTGAATGTAATCATTTTAGCTCCCCTAGGGCCAAATCTTAATTTCTGTTTAATCGAAGACCGTATGTATCGGAGTAGGTTCTTGAGTGCTAGCCCATGATGAATAGCTGGTTTTGACATGTATTGTGCTAGTCTCCCAAGGGTCCATGCAATGTCTGGTCTGGTACATACCACTGAGTACATTAATGTTCCGATGATTTGTTGGTATTCTTTGACATCAATCAGTTCGTCTTCATCAGATGTTGGTCTTAGTTGAGTTGTGTCCGAGATGGGAACTTTTCGGTTATCCTTTTGGGCATGTGTGAATCCAAATCTTGACAAGGCTTCTTCAAGATATTCTTCCTGGTCTAGCGTGATTTCCCGGTTTACTCTATTTCTTACGACTCGAATACCAAGGATTTTGCTTATCTCCCCCAGATCCTTGGTATTGAAACTGGAACTTAGCTTTTGTGCAAACCAGTCAATATCTTCATTTTTTTGCGCCGCAACTGCTATATCATCCACGTACACTACAATCCACATATTCCTTTCGTGGTGATAGTAAAGACATGGATCGGCTAAACTTTTAGTGAATCCAATTTTAAACAGCTCTTTTTTCAAGGGGATACTCCAATCTCTACCAGCTTGCTTTAGCCCATGTAGACTACGCAATGCTCGTAAAACATGACCCTTCTTAATTTCTAAGCCTTCAGGTGGGGCAAGATATATCTCCTCTTTCAAGGTTGATTCCGTAAAGGCATTTTTGATATCGAATTGACGGCATTCTAAGTCATGTCTTGCAACTAAGGCCAGAAAAAGTCTCAATGTATCCATTCGAGCTGTTGGTGCAAATGTGTCGTTATAATCTTTTCCAGGAATTTGACTAAAGCCCCGTGCGACTAACCTTGCCTTGAATCGTTCAACTTTACCATCTTTTGTCTTAACAGTAAACACCCACTTCGTTGAAACCAAATTTGCACCCTCTGGTGGAATTAGTTCTTCCCACGTTCCGTTTTCTATCAGAGACCTAATTTCTTCAATTATTGCCGCACGCCATTCAATTGCATGTTGCTTATCATTAATAGCTTCACGATAGGTTCTAGGGATTTTGATTCCCTTGATTACTTTTGCTGGTAGAGCTAAATCGTCTGGCTTATCAGAAACCTCCTGTCCAGTTGTGACTAAAGTTATAAATCCAGTTATAAGTTTCTGTTTAAAGTCTGATGAAACCTCGGGCACTATTGGTGTAGCAAACGTAGCATATTCGTTGAGTCGATCAACATCATCTTAAGTTTCATCAGTTTGCACTATTGCCAGCATTGCTCGAATCAATTTTGTTCTGCGTTCATCATCTTCATCTTCAACGTTATCAATATAATTTATACGTTTTCTTTTCCGAAGCATGTATCTTGGGCTTTTACTCGGAGGTAATGTTGGTGTTACTTCTTCAGGAAGGATTTCAGTGTGCATCGTATTAAGAGATGATGTGTTCCTTGCTAAACCTCCCACGGATGACGTAGTTTCCTGCTTATTCTCTGTACGATCATCATGCTTCAGGTCAATCGTGCCACCCTTTACAGTCTCATCAACTAACACCCTGCTGGATCTATTTGTAGAGCCTATATCTGGTGAGTACACCCTGATATGGTTATTTGTATGATCAGAATATCCCACAAATATTCCAACTCGTCCAGTATCTACAAGTTTATCGTGTCGTTGTCCTTGTGGTATTAATTTTCTGTTAATATAAGAGTAGTATTTACTTCCCCATACTTTCAAGTGATCAATTGAAGGCGTTGTCCCTGTCCATGCCTCGATAGGGCTTACAACGCTTCCTTCGACAACTGGTCCTGTGTCAATTCTATCACGTACATATGCATCGTACTCGACAGCCTCATCCCAAAATTCTAAAGGGAGGGATGCTTCCTTAAGCATCGCTCTCATCCCACTGACAGCTGTTCGGATATTACGCTCCGATGCACCGTTTTGGTATGATGATGCTGGTGTTGTAAGTTCTAGTCGGGTTCCCGAGTTCCAATTCTTTATCGCCTGAATGAGTTCAGGTGCATTATCAGAGCGAGTAGCCTTTATCTGCTTCCCTTTTTCAAGTTCCACCTTTAGTCGCCATTTCATGAGGGCATCCTGGGCCCCGCTCTTTTGCTTCAAGCAAATAATCCAATTCCTCCTTGACCAACTATCAATTATTAGTATAAAATACTTATTTCCCCGAAGAGAGGGTGGAAAGGGACCGGCTATGTCAAATTGTACGAGGGCTTAGCACTCCGATTCATGTGCACTTAATTCTTTGGGGATGATGTTTGTTAATTTGGTTGTAGCGCAAACGTCACATATTTCTAATTTAGTCGGTACTTTAACGGCTTTACTTAGAGTGGTGACTTTGTGAAGGTTTCTTATTTTCTTGGGCCCTAAGTGGTTTAATCTTCTATGCATGAGCAGATAGGCGTCCTTTTCTGTTAAACTCAGCTGTTCTTGATCATCTAGGGCCCCGTTGTCTTTCATTTCTAAGTCTTTTTCCTCTACTACGTCCAAATATGCCACATCATCGTTGTCACTGGCAATGTTTGTCACATGGTAAAGGCCATTTGTCATTTTTGCTCGAATCGCTATTTTCTTCCCTCGACTGAAGTACATGTATTTATCATCGAAGCGACCTTCGAGTCCTGCTAGAGCCAGTTTTCTAGCAGACAATAGATTTACTCCTAGTTTTGGAACATATAAAACGTCCGAGAGAGGAGTAGAAGATCCATCATCGCATGCCATAATTACCGTACCTTTGAAATTTGAGTAAAGCTCACCGCCTCCAACCTTTATTATCCGGCGTTTAATTCTTATCAATTTTCTAAAAAGTGATTTTTGGTCAGACATATGTGACGAAGCGCCAGTATCGGCAATCCATGAGGTAGTTGAGGTCTTACTAATCTTTTCTTTTGTACTGTGGCATTGCTCAGAATCACTACATTCGGAAGAGGTCTCGGAAGTATCATCAAGAGTATTGTCGCTATTCTCAGCGTCTGCGACATGACTATATGTCTTCTTAGAATGGCCTTTCTTCATTGGCCTTTTAGCTTCTGATCCAAAACTAGAGTTCTTAGCGTTATAATTTTTTCCTTTGTGACTGTTCTTATACTTTGAAGCTTCTGATGGGTGCTGTCGTAACGCTTGATAATGCTTCAATAATTTCCTGGCACGGCGAAAGTGCGGGCACAGGTGTACAGGATGTCCTATTTCAGAGCATAAATAACAGTCCAGCGTTCCTTGGTCCAGGTCTGAGCAAGTAGATTCGCGTCGGTTCCAATTCGAGCGACGATGAGGAGGCACGTAAGACGGCCCACGTGCGAGGTGTGCTGATTCGTGATCGTATTGGAGTTTTAGCTCCTTGGCTTCGAGGTGCTTGATCTTTTCCTCGACGGACATTTCCACGTGGAGATCTAGGCCGTCGACAGTATGACCGAATGACTTGGGGAGAGCGCGCGAAAGAATCAAAAATAGCGCTGCGTCTGAATATGTTTTCTTTGCATCTTCACTCCCGGCTCCCAGCTTTCTCCGGAGATCCTTCAATTTATTCCAAGCACTACAGACGGTAAAGCCATCCTCAAAGACGAAGTTCTGTATGTCAGTCATGTATCTATTGACAGTGACTGCACTGGTCTTGGTGTATTTTTTTTTTTAAAATATTGCCAAAGGGATTTTGAAGTCTCGTACTCGTCGACGAGTGCTTCATCGTCATCATTTAGATATTGGCATATATATGCAAGAGTACTTGCTTCATCTCTTAGGTACTGCTTGCTCTTATCGACATTTAGATTTACTTTAATGTCCTTCCCATTCTTATCCTTGACTGTTAATTCTTGAAACTTTTCAGTCATTTCCCCAACTACGGCAACACGCGACCATTCTTCCCTGGTGTTCTCGATCGTGTAAAAGAAGTCTTTTCCTCTTAGCCGTATCTTCATCTGGCGAAACCATTTGTCATGGTTCTCGCTACTTAGCTTCGAGAGCGTTCGCGACTCATCCTTTTCGTCCATCATTGTGCTTCTCTTCAAATTATGTTCTGTCAGATATTGGAATTAAATGGAGGATAAATTTGTGTGAATTAGAGAACCTCTGATCCATGAAGTGAAATGGGTAGGAGATTTTTGAATATGCATAAATAAAATTAATTATTCAACCCGAATTCAGCACGAGCGTTCCAAATATAGACCACTGCACAAGACAAATCGTATGATGTCATGATGAATTTTATTAGACTATTAAGGTTCGATGGGAGAAACAGATGGGGATACGCACCTCGTATGGCTCTGCAAAAGGAGATAGGAGCACTGTTAAAGGTGTGGCCTGGGGCAGAGAGGAGCCCTTGTGGTATAATAGTCTGGGACTCAAGATAGCACGATTAAATCAAAAAATCAAACAACCTGCAAACCGAATTGGATCAGTCTGATATTCAGGGCATAGTCACGTATACCGGTCCTGTCAGCGTATATACCCATACTGCAGACGTTCAACTGAAGGTATTCGCCTCGGATAATATTACGTTTGTAAAGTTAGCCCAATAGAATATCAAAATCGCACCGCAGAGTCGAGATATGAGCACAAGCCATACGTCGTCTAGGAAACCACTTCTGAAAACCATCACAACTCCAATTCACGTGACGACAGCTCTACAGATTGTATAGAAATGCCTCCACAGAAACTTTATGCTGCAAAGAAAAGAAGAATTCGGCAAGAGTTGAGACCAAGGGTCGTAAGGAGGACCCAAATAACTTAACGAGATTAACCACACCATATGTAGCACGAAAGCGTTCAGGAAGCTATGATATCAAGGAGAATGCGAACAACTTTTCTAAAATCCGGAAACTAAGATGTAACCTTTGGGGTACTAGCAGAGGTAACGTCTTATATAAGATAACGAACCCAAAAAGACTATAAGGGCGACATAGACTTCACTTACATTAATAGATTATATAGCCTTTTCAATCCGTGAAAGAAATCTTAAGTCTCACAAGCTGGAGTTGTATCGCGTCGATATGTGCAGGCATACTCAGGCCACCATAGCGAAACAAATGTACTCGGCCGACACAAGTCCTGCAAGAGTGAGAAACATCTTTGAGTCTAATAATCAGTTTGGGTTGCAATGCATTGACGATAGATTCATCTGGATATTTACATGGGAAATCAGTAGTGTAGAATATATCCAATAATTATTAGGGCGAGTCCTGTAAGCCACGGCTCGAGATAATCAAACCTAAAATTGGAAAAACTTTACCCTGGACTGAGTAAAAAGAATTTTTTATTTAGCTGCTGGACAAAATAATCACTGAAAAATCACTGAATGTAGATATCTGTATCATCAAGAGGAATTTTGGTATTTTTTATTTTAATTCATAGCAATATAATACCACCCAATTTACTGTCAATGAAACTTCCTCGAATTTATGTCTTTCAGCCGACTTTTAGGCCTCAGCTTCGCGCTTGACAGCTATACTGCAACTGATGTACTTGTAGCGTCTTTTGAAAATTTGTGTGGAATACCAGGTTTATATAAAGCGATAGATCTCATGATTCACCCTCGATGGCTGACTGACGTTGAATTTCGGATAGTTATTTGGATTCCTAAATTTTTGCAAGATCACGCGTCTCGGGCCTAGATTTGACCTTAACGGCACTAGAGTTGGAGAAAGGTTATTGTAACATTCTTGGAGGAATGTTTCAGAGGCGTCTTGCTAAGCGTATTTGTCGTTACTTGACAATACGAAATTTGAAGCACTTTGGTGTAAATTACATGCGTCTATGGCTCTATACCATGTATATCACTTAATCCCTGTACCTAAACGTATATCACTTAGTATATCTCTTGGAGAATACCACACACATTCTCACCAGCCAAGCTATCAGTGTAAATCTCTATTTGTTGTAGGTTGCTGTACGGTGTAGCCACAGCTGGATTGTGTAATAAACACACGCCTTCTCAGTAATGGCCTTCGTCGGAAGATTGTTTTAGGGCTCGGGCTTCGCCATCGCCGATATCACGTGAATAGGAATTTATTCTAGACAAGATTGTCCGTTATTCTTTGTGAAGTAGATCGATAGAGAGTAGATAATATGATAATAGAGGAAAGAAGACTAATAGACTATAACCCAGAATACTCTGGAAACTTTGGTAGTATAAAATACCCATTAAATCGCTGCTCACCCAATTCAGGAACGTGAAGCCAAACGTGATAAAAATAATGATATCCCAGAAAACATTTCCCACCATTTATTGTGGAAAGTACATGACACTCTGAGGCGCAGGAGCGTAATAGTATCCATCTGGGTTTGGATTTAGGACCCGCATTCCAACCATACCAACCTGATGTAATGGATGAGGTTGATACGTGGAGAATGATGCAATAGCGGGAATTTGTGCCGCATCATAGTAATAGACCATTCCATTCATCTCTTGAGCAACAAGGCTTTGGACACCGGCTTGAGGTGTCACGTTATCAGGTCGATGAAGCTGGGTGAATGGAATTGGATGTGGCGAATGTGATATAATAGGTATGTATGACGGTGCACCACCGGGAGGAGGTAGTCCCGAATTTAGATTTTGGGGATAATAGTAACCTTGATGATGAGGCACGACAGGGACTGGTTGAGGGTAAGCGTGATGCTGAGGTTGATATGGATTTGGTTGAAACGGCTGAGCGTGGATCGCTTGTTCCGGAATCTGTGGAAGAGGTGTGCCAGTCGAGATAGGTATAGGATAAGAAATATTTCGGTTGTGAATCATGTTTTGATGAGAAAATGTAGTGTTGCTAGTAACCTGGGTGGGAACCTGTTGGTGAAATGGCTGTTGCAGTTGCTGTGGTGGATTAAACTGTAGCTTAATGGGTGATTCTTTATCGGAAGTTAAGATTGTGTCTTGGGTTACAGGTTGAGGAGTACTTGGTTTGTCTTTTATAGGGGACATTTGAGGAGCCGACGTTTGGGAAGATTTAGGGTCTTCAGGTGTCCCTGTACTTAGTGCTTGGCTATTATTCCTATCTTCAGTATAGTTACTTTCCCTGGGCTGCACAGTGTTTAAATGAGGCTCTTGGATCGGAGGGGGTAATCGCACTACTGGCTTTTGGGTATCCAATAAGATTGGCGGTCGAGATATTACCGAGGCCGATGGGGATAATAAGATATCCCTTTCATATTCTCTGGCCAATGATGAGCGCCGACTCATGGCAACGCTAGGCGAATATGCACTACCATAGATACTACCGCCAAACATACTTGTACGTCTTGAATAGCCTCCGACAGACCCAAAAGCTGATCTACCTCGTCCTCTTCCTCTGAATCCTTGTTGATTTGGCCTCATGGCTCGGGGTATAAATATGAAGGATCTATCAATTGCAGGAAATATATGGCGCGGTGGATGATTGGGGAGCGAAATTCGAACCGGCTTGTCTCTCCTCAAAGGAGGGCGATGTTCAGGAAGGCGCGTATATTGCTTTATTGGAATTCCCGGAAAAACCGAAGGTTCGGGCATTGTCGGCAAAGCTACGCGGATTTGTACGTTGCCGAGAATTTTGGTTACGGAGAGCGCTCGACTTGGAGATTGAGCTTTCTCATCGCTCATAGAGGTACATTTGTTTGTATTTAGATCTCTATTCTCATAATTATGAGCTAGATTACTTTGCGGAAGGGGTCTTGTAACGGTGTCGTGCATGTCGTGAGTCCATGGGGAGTCTAATAATTGTCCAGGATGACTTTGACTAATTAGCAAATTATCAATCAAGCTGAAAGCTTTTAATACTTAGAAAAGATAGACGAAGTTCCAGCTCTAAACCTGCCACGGTCTCTCCCCCTACCAGATGGGCGAAACCCATTAGCAGCAGGCCCTGAGTGACGATGGTCATGCATGAAGAAAGCGCCTCTATTTGGCACAAAAGATGGATCTTCATCACGTCTTCTTTTGTATTCCATGTGTTCTCTTCGCCGTCGCTCGTAAGGTGTCTCATGAGACTGGTTCATTCTTCTGAACTTAACATCTGGCTGGGCAGATGGGATGATGCTATTATCGTGCAGCGTGTCAAAATGAGTCTCATCGTCAGCCCAATCTCTATTTGAGATCTTCAAATTGTCGAATGTCATTTCTAAATTCGTGGATCGATTTAAAGTGACATCTTCAGGGGCCTTGATATGGCCATTGGGTATTTGAGTTTCAGGTGAATTTTGCTGTATCGGGGCGAGTCCGTTGATCTTTGGTGATCCGATCAAGCTCGCACATCCAGTTTCTAAAGAATGGCTACTTTCAGAATTATCAGAGTCTTCTTCAAGAGTAGAACCTTCACTGAACGAATCATCATCCATGATAGCAACGTGGGATTCGTCTTCATCTTCGTCGCCCTCCACTCGTCGTCGAATAGCGGCCAAGTCTCTTCTCTTGCGATGACCCATATCGTAGAGTTCTTACAAGTTGTTTAATTTACAAAGACGTTAGCGACCGATTCTTTAAATTTTGTACTTCACGGTATGAGTACCGCCAGCGGTATAAAGTCTCGAAGCGACAGGACTTGTATCGTATTAAGTGGGCACAGTTTAGATTGATGAAACCTGCACGCCGTTAACAGGAAATAAATGGTTGAAAAGAAGTTCGATCATTAAGAGAGATGGAATAGACTGATAGGGAAGGGGGTTGCCATCGCGCATGCCGACTAGTTGGTTACCCGCAGAATGTGGGTGCACGGGGCAGCGGCTCCTCAAATGGAAAGTAAACACAAGTTGTGAGTGCTTTACTTTTTTTTTAGTATACAGGCGGGTATTAAAATCTTACATCTTGTTACACACGATACCTAGAATCGAAACTATAGCTGCAAGTAAACGTTTAGTTAAGTCTTAGTTTCGATGATTTCGAAGAAAATTTCATCATGAAGATAAAGATTTATCAACCAGACCCGGTCTCGACCTTTTCCCGTGAAAGTTTACTATAGGTAAGTTTTGTTTGTTCTCAGTGAAGAATTTACCTCAAACTGTCACGATACTTAATCCTATTACAAAAACTCGCCAGTTTAATTTCTCCTTTTAACCGATTGTCCACATTCATGCAAGGATAAAGTGTAAGGAATTATAGCCTGTGATTGGGGAGTAAGTCTTGTATATAACGCCTTAGTAAACGTAAAGGGTTGGTATAGAGCCTATTATAGTAGAGTAATACCCTACTTTCGGAGTAAGGATTTGTATAGCGCTAAAACCTCGCTCGGAATGTTAATCCCTACTAGTGCCACATTATCCCCATGCCATGAGGCTAAAATAATTTAAAAGTTTGGCCTGGTCCCTCAGGCTTTCACTTACATAGCCTATTTTCCGCTCCCCTCTCATCTCCATCGTCATCATTATCATCACCATTAACAT
This sequence comes from Podosphaera leucotricha, assembly GCA_013170925.1. Lineage (NCBI taxonomy): Eukaryota > Fungi > Ascomycota > Leotiomycetes > Helotiales > Erysiphaceae > Podosphaera > Podosphaera leucotricha. The sequence goes on along the minus strand of JAATOF010004050.1, from coordinate 1,249 downwards.
TATCTCCGAAGCGCTTAGCTTTGGGAGAGGCCCTAGAATATTGGACTCAAGATTACTGGATTTACGTACTTTGATGAGATATAACTTGGGTCAAAGGCATTAACCATAATAGAATATGGGTAACGCGAAAGATATGTATCATGTACATGTATATTGACTCACCAGAACTTCGGACTAACTCTTTACTGAAGACGAATAAAACATTCTTTGTCTGTGTCATAGAAAAGGTGAAGAAGAATCTTGGCCGAATGTTCGGGGATCTTTCGCAGGCACAGGACATAATTCTTGAAAGATTGTTTTGATTTTTACAGAATAACGTACATGTACTTTTTGGCAAGGCATTTTTATTATGGTTACGAGCTTACGGAAGGGAACTCTGACTGAGACTAGATAATGCTCCTTGATAATTATTTGTATATTGTGCTGGATGACTTGTCCTGAGAACTACGTTGAGCTGGGAGAAGGAGAATGGGATCAATGAATAAGCTGTATTACTTGGAGTTACAACCCATTAAGTCTCTATTTTATCTGTTATGTGACTACATGCTAAAGAGCGTGGTCTGTGCATAGCTTGGCGCAGATGTGTACATATGAGAACTTTATATTTACACCCCAAGTATCCGGTGGTAGGTTGTAGAAACCTCTGGTCCCTGCATATTGACAACAATTTTCTTAAGGGTATCATCACTTTCAAGATGTTTTTCAGCCTATTTAAATAACCTTTTGTACTCCTCTTATAAGCCCAAGTTGAAGAGATTGAACGATTCCCTGACCGCATGGAACTCTGGTTATAACAGATTATGCTAAGGTTCAAGAGGTTGTGCCATCGACCCTTTACAGACGAATTCATATGCGGTTGCATTTATATACTGCTGCGAATTTCTTCCAAGGGAAAGGGGGCTACTAAAAATAACTGCCTCTACCTTTTTGGTATAAAATTTCCTGGTCGAATAACGTCGACTAGACCCTCAACTTTTTGTCGAGATGGGTCAATTTTTTTGAGATTTTTCAGCTCGTGCATTCATGTTTCGAACCTACAGATGACTAATAAGATCGGTCAGCAACCGTTTCTTGGCGTTTATTATGTACGAATACCTTCAGGTAAATAAACAAACGGTATCAATCTACATCGATCACACTGGTTCTAACTCACCTACGCGTCGTAAACAGCCATCACTTTAATCTCTCAACTACTAATCCAGTTTAAATTGACAGTCTACTTGAAGATTTCGAGCTTGAAGCGCTTTAT
>JAATOF010004035.1:0-35119 GCA_013170925.1 Podosphaera leucotricha | reverse complement strand
TCGTAGGCTTCGAGCGCATCGAGGGTCGGAAAAACGACCGTGGACCCACGATAAGCCGGCGCGTTCACGAACCCGTGCTGATCGCCGGGATCTCGCCCGTCATGGAGCAGAGCGGTTTCTGGCTGCAGGCCGCGGCCGGCGTCTTTTTTGGACTTTGTCATGATTTGCGAAATCCTGGCGCTCCGACCGAGCCCGTCCATTGTGCCTTTGAGCGCCTTTGACGCAAGTTTTGGCGTCGGTCAAGGGCTTGACCGCAAAGGCCTGACGCGGGATGTGTGACAGGAGCGAGGCAGCGCAACACGGCGTTGCCGCCGCGATGATGACGGCGCCGCGCCTTCCATGGCCGCCGGCCGCAGTCGGGGGGACATGGGGAGAGAGATGCCCCGTGGAAACAACGCATTCTTTCCGGAGGCGCGCATCCGTGAAGGCTGAATGTCAGGGGCCAGATGGTGCACGTCACCACCGTGGCAGGTTCACGCGCTGGGCCCTGGCCGCGATCGCTATGATCGGAGTGGCGTCGACTTCCGCGCGCGCGGCAACCATCGACGACGCCCGAAATCGCGGACACTTGGTCTGCGGTGTGACCGAAGGAATGCCGGGGTTTGCGTCCTTGAACGGCGACGGCGCGTGGACGGGTCTCGACATCGAATTCTGCGGCGCGGTCGCAACGGCGGTGCTCGGTGACAAGAACGCTGTGAAGTATCGCGTCGTCACGCCCGCCAACCGCTTCCAGGCTCTGGCGGCAGGAGAGGTCGATCTGCTGCCTCGGGCCAACGGCCGCACGCTTTCGCGCGATACCGAGTTGGGGGTCCGTTTCACCGATACGCTGTTCCACGACGGGCAAGGCTTCCTCATCCGGCGCGGCTATGCCGTCGCGAGCGTGCTCGAACTTTCCGGGACGTCGGTCTGCGCGGCAGGCGCAGGTGCGGCACAGGGTGTTGAGACCTTCTTCCAATCGCGCAAGATGCGCTATCAGCTCGTTCCATCCGAGCAGTGGGCGGATGCGCTGAAGGCCTACGTCGATGGCGCCTGCACGGTATTGACCGGTGACGTGACCGTCCTCGCTGCCGAACGCAGCCGGCTGCCCAACCCGTCCGAGCACGCCATCATGCCGGAGTTGGTGAGCAAGGAGATGCTGGGTCCTGTTGTGCGCCGGGGCGACGAGCAATGGTTCTCGATCGTGCGCTGGACGCTGGCATCGTTGATCGCGGCCGAGGAACTCGGCATCACGAGCAGCAACATCGATTCCCTCAAGGCATCGGCGAACATCGATATCCGCCGCTTTCTCGGTCTCGAAGCGGACCTCGGGCAGGGCATGGGTCTCGCGCGTGACTGGAGCTATCGCGTCGTGAAGCAGAACGGCAATTATGGAGAGCTGTTCGAGCGCAACATCGGCCTCAAATCGCCGCTCGCGCTCGAGCGTGGCGTCAACAACATCTGGACGCGCGGAGGACTGCTATCGGCAGGACCGCTGCGTTGAAATCTCAACTATCTGGATCTGATCCCGTGGAGAGCATCGAGTGATCGCAATCGCCACTGCAGGTCTTCTTGCGCCGGCCGTGATCGAAGTGAGCGGTGTCACGACGCTCTTAACAAGCTTGGTCTCCATCGTTCTTTTGATTGTGCTGATTGTCTACATGCGAACACGCAACACACGAAACAATGCGACGGCAAAGCGACGTAACGTTGAGCGGTTGACCGCTGTCTCTGCCAACGCTGGGACGATGGTCGATGAAAAGCCGGCCAGGCCCGCGCTCGCGCCGCAGCCGACCCCGGTCGATTGGGCAGCACGCATCAAGGAAGCCGAAGAGGCGAACGACCGCTCGTTGCTGCCGGGGCTCTACCTCTCGCTCGCACGCGCCGAGATCGCGGAAGGCCGCACCGATATTGCGTCCGAGCATTTGCGGTCGAGCGTAATGACCGCAATCAAGTCGCGCGATGGAGCCACGCAAGCGGAAGCGCGTCTCGAACTCGCCGAGCTTGCACGTGCATCCGGAGATCTTACGACCGCATGCGAGCATTGGCAGATCGCACGCGGCCTGTTTCACAAGATGAGCGAGCAGGCCAAGCTAGGGGATACGGAGCGCCTGATGCAGCAACATGGCTGCCCGACTGATTGGGTTCTGAACGATTTCTGATGAGACACGGTGGCCCGCCGAAGCCGTCTCAGTTCATCACCAGTTCGACCTGCGCCGTCTCGCCGTTGGCGAGTGTGATGTCGCGCTGGAATTCTCGGCCTTGTGACTTCGCGACGATTGTATAGCTGCCAGGCGCCAGGATGTGGGTCGGCAGCGCGCCGACGCTTTCCTTGATTTCAGCCCCTTGCGGCGTCTGGATCGTCCATTCCGTGTCGGGCAGCGCTTCGCCACCCGCGCGTTGCACAAGCTTGAACGTCGCTTTGGCGGCGGAATGCGTGACGGTCGCCTCAGAGATCTTGCCGGCTTCGACCGTCACGTCGCTTTGCACGACGGCGTTGCAGTCGCCGTACGTCGAAACGATGTGATAGATGCCGGCGTTGAGGCGGACGGTAACGTTCGGGCGCGCAGCCGAAAGCACCAGCCTGCGATTGTCGGTCTGATCGCGATCCGAATAGATGGCGTAGCTCACCGCGTTGCTCGGAGCTTCGATGCCGGAGACGAGCGCTTTGAGCTTCAATCCTCCGGCATTGAGCACGAACTCTTCCACCGGCGGCTCGACACCACCCGTCACTGTGACCTTGCGCGTGATGTGCGCTCGGCCGAGCGAGGCGTTGACGATGTAGTCGCCAACCTTGAGTTTGAAGGTCGGACGCGCTTCCTGCTTCATGGCTACTTGCGTCGTACGGACAGAGTCACCCGGCGCATGCCAGAAAACGCGCCAGATCAGACCTTCCTCGATCTCTTGTCCGTCCGAAGTAAGGCGCGCGACCATCCGAACCTGAGCCGTCTCGACCGCTTCATCGCCGCTGCTCTCGGGTTTCACCTGTCCGCCGGACTGACCTTGTAATCCGTTGAGCCACTCAGTCGGCAATTGAGCTTGCGCGCCAAGTGTCATGCCGCAAAGGACCGCCGCCGCGAGTACGGCGGTGCGCAGAACGCTGCGGAAACGAAAGATAATGTCGGACGCGATTTTCATGTTGGATCGAAAGGAAAGATTGCTCGGGATTCGGTAAGTATCGGGAATTGATCATCCAATTGTGGCATGCGCCCGGCACGAATTTAAGGTTGTCCGGCAGTGAGTTGCAGCCGTTGCCCGGTCTTGAGCTCGAAAGGCTGCTCGGTTTCGCGCTCGGCAACGCTGCTGAGAAGCACGTAGCGGCCGGGCGCAAGGCGGAAGGTCTGGCTCCCGCTTCTTCCCGAATGCATCACGGTGCGGCCCTCGCCATCTTCGATCCGCCACGAGCGGCCGGTTTGCGGCGAGGCGGCCGCGACGGAAACCTCGCCCTGGTCGAGCTTGAGCTGCACGTTCCCGCCGCGCCCATTCGTGAGGTCGATGACGCCGAGCGAGCGCACGTTGACTCCGATGATCTCGGCTTCGACCCGGTAGCGGGCCGGTGGCAGCTTGAACGTGCCCGTGGTTCCGTGTGCGCGCGCAAACTCGCGCGACTTGCCATCCTCGCTGAGAACCCGGATGACGACCGGCGCCGCAACGGCTTGCGCTGTTGCGCCAGCGTCCGCAGCGACGGCCTGCGAAACATTGATTGCCACGGTCACGAGGTTGAGCTTTGCCGCGTGCTTGATCGTAACGCCGCTTCCGAGCGCGATGCGATCATGAGCCTCCGCAGCACCTGAGCGCGCCGACACGTAGTACGTCCCTGCAGGCAGCGTAAAGATGGCCGCAGGATCGGCTGATCTGGCGACTTCCCGCCGTCCCGCGGGCGATTCAGGATCATCCTCTTCGATCGAATAAGTGACGTCGGCAAGCGGCTCGCCGTTCGCCGCCGTGATCGCACTGAGCTCCAGGCGGCCCGCCCCGAGCACGGGAGAAAAATCGGCGCCGGAGCCGGCAGTGATCGTGAGTTCCGTCGATTGAGACGCAAACCCGTCTTCCACGCGCACGACATAAGAGCCAGCCGGCAGCACCAGTTGTGTCGCGCCGTCATTCCCGATCCAGACCGGCCGATCCTTGTTTTCGCTCCCCCCGGACTTGGCGGAGACTGTGATCAAGGGATTGGACAGCGCCGTGCCGTCGCTGGCGGCCTGAGCCTTGACGTTGAGGACACCGGCGTCGAGTGAGATTTTGGCGACCGTCGGCGCGTCAGCCACAACGTCGAATGTTCTGCGGATCGTAACCTGCCCGAGCTTGCCTTCGACGATGTAAGAGCCAGGCGCGAGATCCACGTCGAGTTCGCGCGTGCGCGCCGTTGTCAGGATCTTCTCTGGCGCATCCGCTTTGGCGACGGTCCATCGTAGAGCCGCAGCGAGCGGCTTGCCATCGTCTGTCAGCGCGGCGGTGAGGCGCAATCCAGGTTCTCCCACGGGAGCAGGTGGCGTAGCGGCTTTTGGCATCGGCACCGCGATACCCGTTTGCGGGTCGACGCGTTCGAGGTTGGCGAGCGTCAGAGCCGCGTCGAGCGTCTCTTGGAGCTGTGCGGAGCTTTGTGCATCGAACGTCTTGCCTTGGGTCGCTGTGCCGACGCAGGTGAGGGACTTCACCTGCGCAGCCTCGAGCCCGAAGCTGATGAGATAAACGCGCGCTTTCGGATTGCTCTTTGCGATATCCGCAGCTGCGGCGCACGGGTCCTGTCCGCAATTGTCGACGCCGTCGTGAATGGCGATGATGCTCCCGCCGCTGTCGGTCGGGATCTGCGTTGCGGCCTCGCGCAGCGCCTGCGCAAGCGGGCCTTTGCCTTTGGGGTTGAGTTTGTCGGCGAGGGAAAGTATCCGCTCGGGCGGCCCCGCTTCCGGCGGTGCTACAACTTCCACATCGCTGCAGTCGGCGCGCCGGCGCTGGCCGAACGACATCAGGCCGAGCTTGACGCGCGGCGAGAGCGACGGCAGCGAGGTGCGAAGCGCCTGCTTCACGAGATCGAGTTTCGCGAGCTTCTCCGTGCCCACGTTACCCCACATGGACCCTGACCCGTCGAACACGACGATTGCCGGGCCGTCCGAGGCGGTATCGGCGGCTGCCGCGGCCCCTATGCAGAGCGGAAACGAGAGCCAAAGCGCTAGAAGAAGCGTGAAAAAGCGTAATCCGGGCATTGGGCCTCAGGGTCCGTTTTCCTCGATTGCGAGGCAAGGATTGTCTCGAAGCCCCACTTGCGTTAGCGAGGCCGGCAGAAATTAGACCATACCCGCGCCAGATCCTACCGGTCTGTGCCGGCCGGACGCTCAGCGTCCGTGCATTCCCACGGGAAATCTCGAATGAACGAACCGATGCTCGACACCCTCGCCACCCGCCGTTCTGTGAAACCCGATCGTCTTCAAGCGCCTGCGCCATCGGGCGAAGAACTGGACCGCATCCTGACAATCGCGGCCCGCGTGCCGGATCACAAGAAGCTCGTTCCCTGGCGCTTCATCGTATTCGAAGGCGAGGCCCGCGCGGCTGCCGGTGAGATCTTTGCCGCCGCCTGCGAAGCCGAGGAGAAGGACACGCCGTCGCCCGTTCGCCTCGATACCGAGCGCAAGCGCTTCCTGCGCTCGCCGCTTGTCGTGGGTGTTGTCTCGCGGGTCGCGAAGCGTCCCGGCGCGCCGGAATGGGAGCAGATCCTGTCCGCAGGCGCCGCTGCCTTCAACCTGTGCCTCGCCGCGAATGCGTCGGGCTATGGCACGTCGTGGCTGACCGAATGGATCGCCTACAGTCCGATGGTGCATGACAAGCTCGGCCTCGCCGAGAACGAACGCTTCGTGGCCTTCGTGTACATCGGCACGCCGATGGAAAAACCCGAAGAGCGCGATCGTCCGAAGCTGACGGATGTCGTCACGCGCTGGGTGCCGTAGACGCAGACCGCGCGGCGTCAGTAGCGGAACTGCTCGGCCAGGATGCGCTCATCGAGACTGTGGCCGGGATCGAACATCATGAAGAGATCGATGGTGCGCGCCTGCTCGATCTCGACACGCTCCACGTGCCGCATTTCGACGGCGTCGGCGACCGCGCTCACGGGACGCTTGTCGATCTCGAGCGCAGTCACGCTGATGCGCGCCCTGTTCGGCAGCAGAGCCCCGCGCCAGCGGCGCGGGCGGAACGGGCTGATCGGCGTGAGCGCGAGAAGCGGCGCGTTGATGGGCAGGATCGGCCCGTGCGCCGAAAGATTGTAAGCCGTTGAGCCGGCGGGCGTTGCGACAAGAATGCCGTCGCAGATCAACTCCTCCATGCGGACCTTGCCGTCGATCGAGATCCTGAGCTTAGAGGCCTGGAAGGTTTCGCGGAAGAGCGACACCTCGTTGATCGCCAGCGCTTTGCTGGCCTTGCCCTGCGCGTCGTAAGCGACCATCGACAACGGATGCACGCGGCTGATCTCGGCCTGCGCCAGTCGTTCGAGCAGCCCCTCTTCACGGTATTCGTTCATGAGAAAGCCGACCGAACCCCGGTTCATGCCGTAGATGGGAATTCGGTCGTTGAGATAGCGGCGGAGCGTCTGCAGCATGAGGCCGTCACCGCCGAGCGCGACGATGGCATCCGCTTCCCGCGGATCGACCGATCCATATCGCTCGGTGAGGCGGGCGACCGCTTCCGCCGCGTCCGCGACCTCGCTGGCGACGAATGCGACCTTCTCGAATTTGCTTTTCGGGGATTTGGCCATGCGGAGCGGAAATGCCTGTGAGGCAGCGGTTGGGGATCGGCCGTAGCGGCGCTATTGTCCGAGGTTCATGGAGCACACGAACGCTCGGGAACCGGAGGCTCGCCTACTTGCAGCAAAACGACAAGGCCGTTCTCGTTTATTCGACATTTCCTTCGCAGGACATCGCCGAAAAGGAGGGCGCAACGCTGGTGGAGGCCGGGCTCGCCGCCTGCGTTAACATTATCCCCGGAATGGTCTCGATCTACGTCTGGGACGGCAAGCGTCACCGGGACGCCGAGACGGTCATGCTGATCAAGACGCGGCCTGAGCTTGCCGATCGTGTAGTCGAGGAAGTCCGCACCCGGCACCCTTACGAAAATCCGGCGCTCTTCGTGATCAGGATGGAAAGCGGATCGCAACCCTTCCTGGATTGGATCCGCGCGCAGACGGATATGCCATGTACGCCCTTGGGCGCGGGAAGCCCGGCCACGGGATAGGCCTTGGGTGCCCCTACATCGTGCCGAGAGGATGCGTGAACAGACGCTGCACGTGACGATAGGTATTTACGCGCTTCGCACGCGGTGGCGATGATTTCGCGCGACTGGCGCCGGATGCTCTCACCCGCTTCGGAGCGTCCGCAGCCGGAACCTCGTCCGTATCGAAGGACGAAACCGCTAGCGTTTCGGGAGCGCCGCGTCCTGCACCGAGGTCACGGTCTTCGAGAGCAGCAGTCTGCGCAAAGCCTGAGCGCGGAGATGCGCTTCGGCTCTGACCGTCAGGAGAAAGCGGGGCAAGATCGTCAGGTTTGGGCCCGCCGATGCTCATGCGCCCAAAGGGAGGTGGCTTGCGAGCGGCCGACGCCTCCGCAACGACCGCAGGCTCCCATCCGCCTTCCGCGTCTGCCGGCGGAAGCGTGCCTCTGTGCGGCTGCGCAACGAGCGTGTCCGGGAGGCAGCGGCCGGTTCCCGCCAGACTCTGGCCGCGCGGACAGGTCGATCCGCAGACCGAACCGCTCTGCGCCCGGACGAGCGACAGTGTGAAGACATCCGGCTCCTGCGTTGGCAGCGTCGCATTCACGCGATCGAAGAACTCGAGCGCCGCACGCTTCGATCCCTTCCCCCACACGCCGTCGATGGCGCCGACATAGCAGCCGACACGCTGCAACTCGCGTTGAATGTCGCGAGCGAGCGCTGCGCGTGAAATTGGCTTTTCGGGAGCACCATGATCGACAGCGTCGTTACGCACGACGGTGCTGCGCCAGTCAGCGAGCCGGATCGGCTTCGGTTCGGCGGGAGAAGGAGTGGGTGCGGCCTCCGACGGAGAGAACGCTTGCGTTAGGTAGGAGAGGACCGAGTTCGACAGTTCCGGCGTCACGCCTGCCAAACGATCGAGGCCAGGCGAGAACTGCGCGACGCGCGAGGCCTGCGGCAGCAATGGAATGTCGGTCGCCTGAACTACAACCGGTGCCGGTGAAGCATCGTCAGACTGCGCACGGAGTTCGGCGTTGAGCGCGGGTGTTGGCGGGTGGTCCGGATAGAGGACGTCGAACCCAAGAACGAGCCCCGCGAAGAAAACGGGATAGCTGATGTACCATTGCATGAGACGACACCTGACAGGCATGCACGGCCACGGCGACCCTATGCATTAAGCGCGTATCATCGCGAGCGCCAAATCCAGTCGCCACATTGGAGAAACCTTACCAAATCAAAGCGCCGAGGACCACGCCGAATACGCGTCTGAAAGAGTCTATCGCACACATTTTGTGGTTCGCCCGGCTTCACATCGCAACGGCAAAGAGTCGATAAACGGTCTCGATAAAATTTGCTGCGATGCCACCATCCAGACATCTCGCATCGCGGCGTCTCGATCGCATGACTGTGGATCGAGTGCGATCCGGATGGGCACAACCGGTGAATAAGGTGTGCGTGATTGTGGACGAGAGCGGTGTGCATCCGCGCCACAGAATGATGCAATTTGGTTCCGCGACGGATCTGTTTTTCGCTAGGAAACTGATTCTCTTAACGAAAGGTAGTGACCTCCTACGAGAATCACATAAGCCTGAACGACGAGGGATGTGTCTTGCGTGAGTTTGCTTTCGTCTGCCTCAGTTGTGCACATCGGTATCGAGCGGCGGTGCCGCCTGTGCACAAAAACGAGATAGGCGTGAGCGAGGTCCAGCTCAGCGTGTCCGCCGGGGGGCGGCGCCGAAACTGTCCGATGGATCACCTTGGGGGGTGCTCCTAGCTCAACGGGCAACGAAGCGCGCATTTCCGATCGACACCAGTTGTTCGTCGGAGCTGGCCGGTCTGTTCTCCTTCCAGACCCAAAAGACAGGAGGCCTGCAAGTCGGCTGCCATCCGGGTGGCCGGGTCCATGCGGGCCTAAGGAGAGGGCAATGAAAATACGACATGCTCTAGGCGTGTTCGGAATTCTAGCCGCCGGCGTACTGATTGCAGTTTCGGCAGCTATGAATTGGCGTTTCGGGTTCAGTTTGGGACGAACCGAGTTGGACGGCCAAATATACGGCGCAGCAAGCGTCGCGGCCGACTGCCTCAAAGCGCTGATACCGTTTTTCTTCTTCGCCGCACTCAAAAACAGGATGTGGTCTCAGGCCATCGCCGCCGCAATCGTCGGCGTCGTGGTGACAGCATACTCGCTGACATCTGCGCTCGGCCATGCCGCGCTGAACCGGCTTGATACGACCGGCCATCGCGCTGTCGAAGCCCAGAACTACAAGGATCTCAGAGGTGATCTGAAGCGAGCCCAGGATCAACTGTCCTGGATTCCGCAGCATCGCCCTGCTGCAACCGTACAGGGAGAGATCGAAGCGCTGAAAAGCCAGCGCCTTTGGACCACGACGAACGGGTGCGCAGACGCAACCCGTCCTCAGAGCCGTGCATACTGTCAGCAGTTCCACGGTCTGAACGCCGAGATGGCCTCTGGCCAGCAGGCGGAAGTGCTTGAGACCCGGATCGCAGAGATCCAGGGTAAGCTCAGCAAGACTGACGCGATGACCGTCATGGGTGAAGCCGATCCGCAGGCTGCGGTTCTGGCGAAGCTTGCAGGCGTGAGCGTCGATCAAGTGCAGATGGCGATGACGATCTTCATCGCTCTGCTTCTCGAGGTCGGCTCTGGCTTCGGCATGTACATTGCCTTCAGCCAGTGGCGTCTATACGACCGCGTAGCCCCTGCCGCGCCTCAGATGGCGACGGTACAGAGCACCGCTGCGGCAGCGGTGGCGGCCCCGCAACAGGCGGCCGTGGCAATCAAGAAGCCGCGTCTCGGTGCCAACGACAATCGTTCGTTGCCGCCCGCAAAGCTGCTCGTTCCCGAAACGGATGTGCAGCGCTTCTACAAGGAGAGCGTCGACAGCCAGGATGGCCACACGGTCTCCGCAACATCACTTTACGAAGCATACTGTGTCTGGTGTGAAGAACGACAGAAGGAGCCTCTAGCACTTCCGACATTTGGTCGGGAAATTGCCGAGTTCGGAATTCAGAAGGTCAAGAAGAAGGACGGAGTGAGGTACGTAGGAATCGCACTCAAATCTGATCTCGAACTCGAGGAGGATAAGAAGTTGCCGGCCATGCAGGCCGAGGCTGCCTAAGCTAGGCAGAACCAATCAAGGGCTCCCGCAAGGGAGCCCTTTTTAGTTTGAATGGGGGCGCCTGAAATCCAGGCGCCCCCTTTTTTCGTACAGCGGCCAGTAACTGGGCATTGAAGGGGGCGCAGCCTTAGCGGCCTTTTTCGTGTACGGAATTTGGCTTACGAAGGAACCTCCTCGGAAGGGAGTTTGTTGAATGTCGAAACGTCTTCGCGCGGCACTCGCCGCAATCCCACTCATGCTCGTACTCATGGCTCCGGCGGTTCCCGCGGCAGCGGACGACGACACCGATCCAGAGGCGCTGGTCAACGCATTGAATGCGATCTTCGGTGCCAATGCCGGCAAGCGCGCCGCGCACACCCATGGCTTCTGCGTCAAAGGCTCCTTCACGCCGACGGATGACGCCGCGAAGCTCTCGAAGGCCAAGCATTTCTCCGGCAAGGGGCCCTGGCCTGTCATCGGCCGCTTCTCCATGGGCGGTGGCAATCCGACGGCGCCCAACGGACAGAAGGACAATGCGCGCGGGCTCGCGATCCATATCGATCTCGGCGACGGCAATCAGACTGACATGGTGATGATCTCAGCACCCGTCTTTGCAGCGAAAACGCCTGCAAAGTTCCTGGAACTCCTGCAAACCGTCGCCACCAAGGACAAGGAAAAGATCGGCGCATTCTTCAAGGCGAATCCGGAATCGACACGCCAGAAGGCTTGGCTTGAGGCGCGCCCCGTTCCCGCCAGCTACGCGTCTGTCGCCTACCATGGCATTCACACCTTCACGCTGGTCAATGCTGCGGGCGAGAAACAGATCATCAAGTGGAAGCTTGTCCCAAAGGGTGGCGAGCAGAGCATCTCGGACGAGGAAGCGAAGGCCAAGGACCCGGATTTTTATAAGCCGGAGATGACGGAACGCCTCGCCAAGGGCCCCGCGGAGTTCGACGTCACAGCCATACTCGGCCAGTCCGGCGACTCCCTCGATGACCCGACAGCCTTCTGGCCCGAAGACCGCAAGTCGGTGAGCATGGGCACGCTCACGATCGCGGCGCTGGAGGATGATGCCACCTGCGACTCCAACATGTTCGATCCCACGAACGTTGCAGACGGCATCGAAGGTCCGGAGAACGACGGCATCTTCAAGATCCGCTCTCCCGCCTATGCGGTCTCCTTTTCCCGTCGCAACCAGTAGCGCGACAATCCAATTCCCTGATCGCAGGGGAGAATTCCAGAAAAGTATGACATGCGTGGCGGTCGCTCCGGCGGTTGCCGCGCATGTCGCACAACGGCAACGGCAGCCTGCAGATCAGCTCTCGGCCCGCGGCCGCCCTGCGACTCCCCCTAGGTGACCTGATAGCATCCGGCCCGGACGACTGGGCTCGGTGAGCGTGCAGCGAACCTGCAATTCTGCACGAAACGGCGAGCCGCCTTGCGGTTTTATAATTCAGGGGAGTTCTCAAAATGTTTGCAGCTTTTCAGAGAATGGCGGCCATCAAGCGCGCATCTGCGATCGGTACGGCGATCGCACTTGCTGGCGCAAGCATGGCGTTCGCATCGACCGGTGCGACGGCCGCTGAAATTGTCATCACGGTCACGAAATTTCACGCTCACGACCGCGCCGACGATCTGTCGAGCGGAGATTTCTTCGCTCGCATGAAGATCAACGGCAAGGCCGCGTTCTCGTCGATCATTACCGGCGACAAGGAGTTCCAGCCCAACTGGAAGCTCACACTTCCGGCGACTGCAGGCGTCAATGAAGTCAACCTCGCGTTGATCGACAAGGATGTGAGCGTCGACGATCCGATCGATATCAACCGCCTCGACAAGAAGCGCGATCTCGACTTCACGGTGAACACCAAGACCTGCAAGATCGAGGGCTTCGCGGAAACCTACAAGTGCGGCCAATCCATCACGCGCGCCGGTGGCGAACTTAAGAAGGCCAGCATCACCTTCACCGTCGAGGTGAACAAGTAACCGCCGGCTACGCGACTTCGACATATGCCGAATGAGCGGCCGTCTTCGTGCATCGAGGACGGCCGCTTTGCGTTATGGTCACAGACAAGCGCTGCTGGGCTGATCGAGGCATGAAAACAGACAGGATTGTCATACTGACAGGGGCGGGGCTGTCCGCGGAGTCCGGCGTGCCAACGTTCCGCGATCGGGACGGCATCTGGGCGAAGTATGATTATCGCGAGGTCGCGACGCCTGAAGGCTTTAAGGGCAACCCCGATCTCGTTCACGAATTTTACAACATGCGTCGCCGTGCACACTCCGGCATTCGCCCGAATGGCGCACATGAAGCTCTCGCGCGCCTGGAGCGTGAGCACAAAGGCGAAGTGTGGACCGTGACGCAGAATGTCGATGCGCTGCACGAGGCTGCAGGAAGCCGCAATCTCATTCACATGCACGGCGAACTGTTCAAGGCGCTCTGCAATGGATGCGGCGCACGGCGGCCATGGCACGGCGACCTCGCACGCGATACCGTTTGCCCGTCATGTGAAAAGCCCGGCGGCATGCGGCCGGACGTCGTGTGGTTCGGTGAGATGCCCTATCATATGGAGCGCATCCGCGATCTCCTGGACGCGGCCGATCTCTTTCTCTCGATTGGCACGAGCGGTCACGTTTACCCCGCTGCGGGTGTCGTGGCCGAGGCTCGCGCGGCAGGCGCGCGCACGGTGGAGCTCAATCTCGAGCCGTCGCAAGGCCACTCGCTGTTTGCCGAGGCCATCCATGGCCCGGCGACGGTCATCGTCCCGGCTTTTGTCGACAAGGTGTTGGCCGCTTGAGCGGCCGCCTCAGCGGCGCGAGCAATTGATGAATTCGATGCCGCTGCTTTGCTCTATGGGCAGCGGTGTGCCGCCCTCGCACATCCGTGCCCCGTCGAGCAGCACGGCATGCGCTTCGACCCCGGCAAGTTTCGCGAACGAGAGATCGGCGCCCTGCATCGCGACTCTCACGAGCTTCGTACGCTCGAGGTTGGTCTGGATCAGGCTCGCGCCCTTGAGCGAGGAGTCCGTGAAATCCGCCAGATGGAAGTCAGACCGATCGAAGGTGGCGTAGTTGAGATCGCGCCCCCTGAGCGAAAGGCTGGTTTCATCTCCCCGTGGCTCGTCCGATACCAGATCCTCGTCCATGATGACGAGGTTGCGCCCGAAGAAGGTGGTCGTGGAGCGCGTCCAGTCGTCCACCTCGCCCTCGAACAGCACGGCTGTCGGCCAGAACGCGCGCCGGCCTTGCGCACCCGGCGGCAGCTTGCGGGTGACATTGCCGAGGCCCTGGTACGGCACGGGAGCGGATATTGCTTCCGATGCGGCCATCAGTCGGTCGATCCGCTCGCCCGGGATGGTCGCGACCGTGATCGAAAACAGGAACACGGCAAAGCCGAGAACCGTCATGGCGAAGCGCCTCAGCACCCGGTCCGTGCCAAGCGTTTCATTGCCGGGATAGATTTTGTCGAGGCTGGCCAGAAACCGCAGCGAGCCCGCGACGATCAAGAGATCGATCAGCACATAGATGCGATGCCACCACGTGATCCAGGGATCGTGCGCGGGAAGATAAGTGATCTGGAAGGCTAGAAGCAGGCCGAGCGGCAGGATCCGAAGGAACAGCCAGTCCATGACATGGAACGCTGCTCGCACGAGTCGGCTCGTTTCGGGACCTGCCTCGATCTGAGTGAAGTAGTAGCTGTGTAGCCGAAGGCGCGCCGGATGCGTGAGCGGAATGGCTTCCTGTTGCGAAAGACCGCGGTTCAGCGCCTTGAGCTTGCGCGCAAGAATAAGGTGCTGCTGCAGGACGCCCGCGTGCATCACGATCAGAACCAGTGGTCCGAACAGGATGAACGAATGCAGCGGGATGGAGACTTGCAGGATCGGCTGCGCGACCGGCGTATTGAGCAGAAGATCGCGGTGGCCGATGCCCGAAAGCGCGATGAAAAAGTAGGCTTCGAGAGCGATCAGGAAAATCCAGGCGCCCCGCGCCGAGGCGCTCGCGACGTTGACGTCTTGAAGCAGGAGCTCGGTTTCTCCGCCAGGCGAGGCGGTTGCCGGCGGCGCTAACACTTTACTTCCGAACATTTGAACCCCCGCGCAGCCGAGAGGTACCGCAGTATCAGGACGTTGGCTTCTCGCGCTTGCGCTGGTTGTGCCCTAAAGGGACCGCCTTCTCAAGAGGCGCGCGGGATCTCCTTCGCGAGGCCCGCGATATCGAGCGCGAACGCGTAGTCGATGGCCATCTCTTTGAGGCGTTCGAAGCGACCCGATGCTCCGCCGTGGCCCGCTTCCATATTGGTCTTGAGGAGCACGAGGTTATCGCTTGTGTTCAGTTGGCGGATCTTCGCGATCCACTTGGCAGGCTCCCAGTAGGTGACGCGCGGATCGGTGAGGCCGCCATAGGCGAAGATGTGCGGATAGGCCTTGGCTTCCACGTTGTCGTAGGGGCTGTAGGAACGAATGATCGCGAACTCGTGCTCGCTCTCGATCGGGTTGCCCCATTCCGGCCACTCCGGCGGGGTGAGCGGCAGATCCTTGTCGAGCATCGTGTTGAGCACATCCACGAACGGCACGTCGGCGATGATGCCGAGGAACAGGTCGGGCGTCATGTTGGCGACCACCCCCATCAGCATGCCGCCGGCCGAGCCTCCGTTGGCGACGATGCGCCCGCGCGTCGTCAGTCCCTGTTCGACGAGATGCTCCCCGGCGGCGATGAAATCGGTGAACGTGTTGAGCTTCTTGTCGAGCTTGCCATCCGTGTACCAGCGATAGCCCTTGTCCTTGCCGCCGCGGATATGCGCGATGGCAAAGATGAAGCCGCGGTCGACGAGCGAGAGCCGCGTCGTGGAAAACGACGCCGGAATTGAAATCCCGTATGAGCCGTAGCCGTAAAGGAAGAGCGGCGCCGATCCATCGAGCGGCGTGCCCTTCTTATACAGAATGGACACCGGCACGGTCTCGCCGTCCTGCGCGGGCGCGAACAGACGCCGCGTAACGTAGTCATCGGCATTGTGCCCGGAAGGAATCTCCTGCCGCTTGCGAAGAACGCGCGTGCGCGCCGCCATATCGTAGTCGTAGGTCTCGGCGGGCGTCGTCATCGACGAGTAGGTGAAGCGCAACGTCGAGGTGTTGAACTCATAGCCCGCTGACATGCTGAGGCTGTAAGCTTCTTCGTCGAATGCGATCTGATGCTCGTTCGCGACATCGATGACATTCGGCCCGCCCACGGGCGTGATCACGATGCGCGGCAGGCTGTCTTCGCGCTCGAGCCGCATCATGAAATCCCGATAGACGTTGACATCGAGGATCAGCCGCCCCGGCTTGTGGGCGAGCACTTCGCGCCAATGCGATTTTTGGGGCGTTGCAATATCCGCAACGACGATGCGGAAATCCTCCGCGCCCTCCGAGTTGGTCGTGATGATGAGGTTCGAGCCGTGATGATCAACTTGATACTCGTGGCCGTGCTCGCGCGCTTCCACGAGCCGCAATGCGCTAGTCGGATTGTCGGCATCGAGCAGGTAGACTTCGTTCGTCTGATGGTCGTGTGCATCGACAATCAGGAACTTTCCTGATTGCGACTTGTTGAGCGCTACGTAGTAGCCTGTATCCTTTTCCTCATAAACGAGCACATCGTCTGACACCGGGGTGCCGAGACGATGCCGGTAGACGTGCAAAGGGCGATGGTTCTCGTCGATGCGGATGTAGAACAGCGTGTGGCCGTCATTGGCCCATTGGATATCGCCGCGCGTATCCGGGATTTCGTCGGCGAGATCCTGGCCTGTCGCGAGATCGCGGATGCGGACGGTGAAGATCTCAGAACCCTTGTCGTCGATCGAATAGGCAAGAAGCTTGTGGTCCGGGCTGTGCGCGGTGCAGCCCAGATCCCAATAGGGCTTCCCTTGGGCCTCCGCGTTCCCGTCGAGCAGAACCTGCTCGTCGCCGCCACCACGCGGGCGACGGCAAAGGCGCGGATACTGCCCGCCCGCAACGAAGCTCGAATAGTAGTCGAAAGGACCGTCCGGCGACGGCACGGACGCATCGTCCGGCTTGAGGCGACCCTTCATTTCTGCAAACAGCTCGGCCTGTAGCGGAGCGGTCGGAGCGAGCAGCGCGTCGGTATAGGTGTTCTCCGCTTCGAGATAAGCGCGGATCTCCGCATCCAACACGGATGGGTCACGCATGACCTCTTGCCAGTTCTCAGCTCTGAGCCACGCGTAATCGTCCGTCAGCGTCACGCCATGACGCGTGGTCGAAAGCGTCCGGCGAGCCGCGCGCGGTGGTGTCGGGAGCGGAGCGCGCGAGAGGGGGGCATTCATACTGGCAACCTTCCGTGTGGCTATCCGGGAACCGTGAGCTGCTTCTGTAAGGCGACGGACGATCCGTTAGCGGAGCGTCTAGGATCGAGACGTGAGATCACGTCCACCCTTGGCAGTTGCCCAAAATGCACCTCGAGTGCGGGGAGGCAACCCAGCATATGCGCCTCAGCGCGGTCAATCTTAACGAAGGATTGGATGTGCTGGCAACACCGACCAGTCGGCGTTTTATTACGCCGAAAAGGTCGAACACACGAAGAAATCTTGAGAATTCGAGTTTGGCAAATTGAAGAGGCAACAAATATAAAGCACGCAACCTTTAGCTTGAGTCTTAAGCCGATTAGGGATCTGCCCAAGATTTGAGGCGACCACGTTGACATCAAACAAGGAATGATGTCCAAAGACCTTGAGCGGACAGACCGGCGACACTTAGCGATCACGGCCAGAAAGTTGGCGCGATCATGTTGCGTTCAGCTTGAGGATGCTACCTAAAGACTATAAATAGCCTTGAGCTTGACTTTATCGAGTAAGAATTTCTGGGTGCCGCAGAACGCTGTGGGCCTGCTTGGAAGGATACCGCGATGGAAGACGGGGCCCAGCCGGAGCTGGTCGAGTTGACCGCGAGAATTGTTTCGGCGTTCGTGAGCAACAATACGATCGGTGCGGAGAACTTGCCGCAACTCATCAACGAGACCCATGCCGCATTGAGTCGCGCTACCGGCACGGTGGTGCAGCCCGAGCGCGAGGAACTGAAACCCAAGGTTCCCGTCAAGCGCTCGGTGATGCCCGATCACATCGTCTGCCTCGAGGACGGAAAGAAGTTCAAGTCGCTGAAGCGTCACCTGCGCACGCACTACAACCTGTCGCCCGAAGAATACCGGGAGAAGTGGGGCCTGCCGCATGACTATCCGATGGTAGCGCCGAACTATGCGCGCGCTCGCTCCGATCTCGCCAAGAAGATGGGCCTCGGCACGCGGCGCGAGAAGTAGGCCGCCGCAACGGCGCAATCACACTGAAATTGTAAAAGCCCGGCGAGTATTGCCGGGCTTTTTTTGTTCGCCGCACAAGTCGACAACGCGAGTTGCACTGCAAAAAATCCGCCGCGCCGCCACTTATCCTCGCCGTTCACTTGTCCGGTAGTTTTGCCCTCGGGGTGAGCGCATCTGAGCATATGATCGGCCCCGGCTTGGAGAGACAGGACGGTGCTGCGTGAGCTTGAGACCCAACGTTGATTGCGTCGTTTCCGTGAGTGCCGATCGCGACACCGGAATGCCGTGGTTCTTCGGCGATGGGATGAGTTCGCGAAGAACGCACTCCGAACGCGAAGGCGACACCGCAAACAATGCGCTGACTATCGAAGAAGCGCGACGCCTGCGGCGTGTGATCGAAGCCGCCATCGCAGACATATTCGGCGTCCCCCATACCGAAATCGCACAGGCTTCGCGCGGCAAGGCACCGGTCGCGCGCGCTCGCCAGATCGCCATGTACCTCGCGCACGTATCCTGCGGGCTGAACCTTACGGACGTGGGCTCCATCTTTGCGCGCGACCGCACGACCGTCGCCCACGCATGCGCCGTCATCGAAGACCGGCGCGACGACCCGACTTTCGATCGCGCGATCGAGCTGATGGAGTGGATCATCCCATCCATCGCGGGACGCGACCTTATTCATCGCCACAGCGAATTCTGAGATCCAGGAGATATCGATGCAAAGGTCGGCGCGAAGCAATTCGCAAAGCGCACGCGTGCGCGCGTGTGCCCATGACAATCGGGTTCACGAGCCGAAGGGGCGTGGACGTCCCGGCCGCAACCCGGCGGAAAGTCCCGTAGCGTGGCTCTACAGCAGGCGTGACGCCGAGGGAAATAGCCTGATCAGCGAAGCCCAATTCAACGCCGGCGAGCGGCTGAGGGCTGATTTCTGGTATGGACAGATGTTGCCCAACGTCACGCAAAGCTGGAACGCATCACCGGCGACGGAGTCCGGACGCCGCAGTGCGCCAGGCGCAGGCGTGGAAGTTGCGGACAACGTCGTGGCAGCCCAGGAGCGCGTGCGGCGCGCTCTCTCCGCCGTCGGCCCGGAGTTGTGCGGTATCCTGATCGACGTGTGTTGCCATCTACGCGGGCTCGAGGATGCCGAACGCCGAGCCGGCTGGCCTCAGCGCTCCGGCAAGATCGTGCTCGGCGTTGCGCTCTCAGCGCTTGCGCGTCACTACGGGTTTACCGCTCCCGCCGCAGCGAGGGCGTCCCGCCTTCGGCATTGGGGAGACGACACCTATCGTCCTTCCATCGAAGCGAGTCTCGAAGAGCATCCGGGTGAGGGCGCGCGATGAAGAAGCGCTAACTAACGGTGACGGCCCGCGCGTCGGAGCGAATGCGCTCGACCATCGAGGCGAGACCGTTGGAGCGCTGCGGCGTCAGATGCTCCTTGAGACCCAGGGACTGAAACACCGTCTGCGGCTCGAGAGCGAGGATCTCCTTCGCCGTCTTGTCTTGATAGAGCGCGAACAGGATCGCGATCAGGCCGCGTACGATATGCGCGTCGCTGTCGCCTTCGAAATGCAACACCGGACCGGCGTTATCCGACCCATCCCGAACTTCGCTGGTGAGCCAAACCTGGCTCGCGCAGCCGCGAACTTTCGTCGCCTCCGAACGATGGGCTTCGGGAAAAGGAGCAAGGCCACGGCCGAGCTCGATGATGTAGCGATAACGATCCTCCCAGTCGTCCAGGAGCTCGAAATCCGACTGAAGAGCGGCAAGCGACATGCGTTTATACGTATCCTAGTGGCGGCTCAGAGAGCCATCATCAGGACATATAGGAATTCTCGCGAAGCTGGGAACCGCTTTCCTTGCCGCGCCGGAGAGTAAAACGGCTAAATATCGTTCCTCTTGGCGTCGCCGCGCCACACCGGCTCAAGGTCGTCCGACTTGAGCGTGCCGCGATCGCTGGCGAGCTGTGGCGACAGCGGGTCTTTCTGTAGCGTATCCGAGGAGGCGCGGATCGCGACATCATAGGCCAGCTTACCTGCGAACTGCGCCTTGCGCAGGAACGAGTCCCACACCTGGCCTGCCATCTCGCACTGCTGACCGTTTCGGTCGCAATACGTCATGGTCCAGTGCGCGGCGGTAGCCGCTCGCTGGTAAAGCGCGGCCTGTTGCTCTTCGTCCGATGGCATCACGGCGACGCCAAGGGACATCACGACAGCAATCCTGAACAACGACATGGCGGGCAATAACTCCGGTCGCGGTCAAAAGACCTGTGAGGGCCTAGATGACGGCACGCTACGGCAAAGGTTTTGAGGAAGCCCCGACGCCCGGCTGACGATTTGAGACAAGGTTGAATCGAAATTTCTTCAAATTTGAAGCGAACTTTATTGATTCAAAGTGGCTACAACCTTTGGAAACTCTTCAGGTTAACGGCTTGTTAACGACTGCCTCGCGATACTCCCGCTTTGCGGCCACGCGGTTGAGTTGGGTTCGGTCATGTCGCCAAGTGCTGTGAGATTTGCGTTTGTGAGCTTCGCCCTTCTCACGGGCGCCATGGCCACGAACATCTTCGTGTTGCAGCCGCCGAGCCGCTTGGCCTCTCTCCCTCCTGCGCGGGTCACAGGTTCCGGAAGCGCTACGGGATGGTCGGCCCGCAGCAGCACGCCATCGACCACAGCAGAGGTTGCCGCCGCGAAGCCCGGCTCCGTTGTGCCGCCGCTTGAGACGGGCGGCCTACGCCCGATCGCGGAAATCGCGAACCGCTCCGACCT
Source organism: Podosphaera leucotricha (assembly GCA_013170925.1). Lineage (NCBI taxonomy): Eukaryota > Fungi > Ascomycota > Leotiomycetes > Helotiales > Erysiphaceae > Podosphaera > Podosphaera leucotricha. Next base: position 14,769 of record JAATOF010004035.1, on the reverse strand, counting down.
CGTCAAAGCCGTTCAGCGCGAGCTCAAAGCCAAAGGTTACGAGACCGGCACAGTCGACGGCGTGCCCGGCCTCGTCACGCGCGGCGCCATTATGGCCTATGAAGAGGATGCAGGGCTGCCACTCACAGCCGAGCCGCGGCAGGCGTTGCTGCAGCATCTTGTGCTCGGCTCTGCCGGCAACGCTGCGTCCGGCGCGACCGGAAAGCCGCCGGGACCCGAGGCGGAAAACGTCATCCGCGCCGTCCAGCGGGCGTTTCGTCAGCTCGGCTATGTGACGACATTGCCCGATGGCCGCTTGAACGACAGCACGAGACGTGCGATCCGGAAGTTCGAACTGGACCGAAAGCTCAAGGAAACCGGCCGTATTTCCGGCGAGCTCATCGCAAAGCTGGCGAGCTTGGCGAGCGATGCCATGCAGGCGTCCGTGCAGTAGCACTTGCTCTCTACGTGAGTTCGGCTTGAACACGGCCTCCGGACACGCGAACGAACAATGCGGCTCAAATCAGAAATCTGGGTCAAGGCTTACGTGCGCCGTCAGGGCTCCGGGGGGCGACAGGCGTACATCGTGCGCCATGGCGACGACGACGCCGGAGCCATCTACATCCGGATCAATCGCCTGGATGGAACGTCGCTCCTCTTCGGGCCCGCGCCGGCAAGCCTCGAAGGCCTCGAAACGGATCGGCGCTGGGCGGCGTACTTCAAGGGTGAGGCGCGCTCGGATGCCGAGGTCGATAACGTGCTCGAGCGAGAAGCGCGCACCGATCCCGATCTCTGGATCGTCGAAGTCGAAGCCCGCGACGCCGAGCACGGCCTCGAAGGCTGGCTGGCGGATATGTGAGTCTCCCGGGACACGCTATCCGGTCGTCACTTGATTGATGCCTGATCCGTTAATCTTTTGTTAACCAAAGCAGCAGCGAGATCGAACCTGCTGCATATCCTGCGGCCGTCCGAAGGGGGAAACCGGACGACGTCACAAGCCGAGAAAGGCAGCACGACCAGACGAGAGGATGCACGGGGCACGGAGGGAGCCACGCAATGGCCAGCATTCTGGAGTTCAGGGCGCCGGCGTTACAGTGTCGGCAAGTCAATGGAAACGGCATGGCGGCAGGTACGGCCGACATCGTTCTCTTTCCGGGTGTGCGTTACGAACGGTGGGCGGATGGCGAGCGCGAACCCGCTAAGCCCAACACGAGCAGAAGACGCCACGAGCACCTGACGCTCGACGATTGAGCGGTCTCCCGCAAGGCAATCAGGACGAACGCGCCTTTTGGTAGCGGCAGCTTGCGCGTTTAAGTTCTGCCATGGCCCGCGTGTTGTAGGCTTCCCCGCGATCTGGCGCGCGGATGAGAACCAGACCTTCGTTTGCCGGTATCGTGAGAATGTCGCTTTCTGTCGTCATCTGGCCGACCGTGCCGGTTCGCCAGGCGTCATCGCCGGGCACGAGCAGCAACGTGACCTCGGGTCTCCGCTCCGGCGAGGCGACGGAAGTGAAGAAGTTGTCGCCCTCAGGTGAGAAGAGCGCCAGGGTCCAGCCGGGGTCCGGCAGAATCGCCGAGACGTTGACCGTTCCATCGCGCGTGTCGAACCTGCAGATCGCATAGCGCGCATCGGGTGACATGAACGGCAGTGGTTGTGCATCCGGCGTGATGGGCGGCAGGATCGTCATCGCGTTTTCCTGCAGATTTCCGGCGAGCCTGCCGAAACCTGACGTCGGCGCGAGGTGCGGCGTGGCGAGCGTTGCAAGGATGTGAAGGATCGCCGCCGCAAACACCGCCGCGGCGGTGAGCGGAATATTGATCGAGGTGATGCGCGCCCAGAGCCGCTTGAGCATGGATCAGCAATCCTTCCGAACGATGGTCGGAACCGCGCTCTCGACTTCGCCATCCTGAGCCACCGCGCGTGTGCCGAGATCGAGCACGGTAAAGGCGAGCGCCAGTCTGCCGGCGCCGCCAGTGGGCAGCCAGTTGCCGCCATGCGCGTCGCGAGAAAGCGTCAAGACGTAAGTCCCGTCAGGATTGACCGCCATGGTGTCGCTCGTGAAAACCGAGCGGCCGAGCGCGTTGGGAATGACACGCCCGTCCACATCGAACACCGTGAGGCTCCACCAGAAATTCTCAATCTCGCGGCCGCTGATCGTGTAAGTGCAGGACGAATGTAGCGCGCGCCCTTCGCCATCCATGCGGGCAACGAATGTCTGGCTGTTGACGGTACTGAGCGGCATGACCCCGCGCCGCGCTTCATGCGCACGCGTATAGGGATCAGCATCGGGACGGCCCGCTGAAGTCCAGGATGTCCATGGCCCGACCGTGACAGTCGTCAGGGCTGAGCCGCGTTCGATCATGTACCAGGCCGAGCCAAGTCCGAGGATGAGCACGACGCCGATGAAGAGCGCCCAATCGGCCGTGTAGGAGATCAGCGCCACGATCCGCTTTTTGAGACGGTGCAGCGGGAAGCTCATGAAATTGAGCGAGGTCAGCGATCGAAAGGCACTGGCGGCTGACATGGATTACGGCACCGCTGATATGGCGGCGGGCTGCGAGCCACCGGTTTGTTGCGCAAAGTTGGGTCGCGGTTCGAGCGCCGCGCGGTTGCCCCGTGGCGGCGAAGCCGGCGCGAGCGGAGCCGTGCCGTCGATCGGCGTCGGGGATCCGCCCGGCTGAGGCGCATCGGCAGGTGGCGCGGCAACTCCTGCCGCCTTCCGCAAAGCTGCGGTTATGTTCTTCACGGCTTCACGCGCCGTGTCGGTCATGACGGGTGAAACGGGGGCGGCGCTGCCGAGCTCTGCGGCTGCGGCGGCAGGATTTGTGCGCTTCAATTCCGCGATGCGCTGTTCTTCCGCCACCTGCACCGGATGCGGCGTCAGACCCGGAAGCGTCGGGATGTTCATGTCGCGATGCGCAACTGACATGAAGGATTGCCAGAGCGGCGCCGCCAGCTGTCCGCCTGTGTTGCCGTGCGCCATGGGCCGGTTATCGTCGTTGCCGAGCCATACGACGCCGACATACTTGCCGGTGGCGCCGACGAACCATACGTCCTTCGGCCCGGAGCTGGTGCCCGTCTTGCCGACGACATTGGTGAAGTCCAGCGCTGCGCGTTGGGCCGTGCCGTCCGTCACGACCTTCTGCATCATCTGGTTCATGCCTTCCGCCACCTTGCGCGGAACGAGCTGAGCAGGTTCGGGCTCGTCGCGCTCTCGGCTGTAGATCATTTCGCCGCGCGAGTTGACCATGTCGAGAATGGCAAAGGGGCGAGCGTCCTTGCCGCCGTTGGCGAAGGTCGCAAGACCACCTGCGTGCTCGATCGGCGGAATGCCGTAGTCGCCAAGTGCCATCGAGCACGTCTTGCGGATGCCGGTAATGCCGAGCCGCTGGGTCATCTCAATCACTTTCTCGCGCCCGACCGCGAATGAAAGCTCTGCAGCGACCGTATTGAGGGATTTCGCGAGCGCCATCCAAAGCGGCATGCGCCCTCCGCTGCCGTGGCTGCCGCCGTAATTCTGCGGATGCCATCGACCGCACGTGCGCGAGGAGTCGCGAACAACGGTGTTCGGCGTGTAGCCGTTCTCAAGCGCGGCCGCATAGACGTAGATCTTGAATGACGAGCCAGGCTGGCGACGTGCATGGGTCGCGCGGTTGAACTGGCTTTCGCCGTAGTCCGGGCCGCCTACCATGGCGCGCACCGCGCCGTTTGTCTCGAGTGCGACGAGCGCGCCGGAATTCATCCTGAGCCCACGACCGCGCTGCTTGAGGAATGTGGTGAGCGCTTCGTCAGCCTGCTTCTGCATGGTGAGGTCGACGGTCGTCCGCGCGGTCAGCACGTACTGGTTCTTGCCCTCTGCAAGCCGTTGCACTTCCTCGAAGGCATAATCGAGGAACCAGTCGGGGCTCGTGGTTGAGCGTGTCTCGACGATCTGCGCGGGATGCAGGCGCGCCTCGTGGACTTGCGCAGGGGTGTAGAAGCCCGCCTCCACAAGGTTCTGCAGCACCTCGTTGGTGCGGGCGCGGGAAGCCGGCAGGTTCACGTGCGGAGCGTATTTCGTTGGCGCTTTGTAGAGGCCGGCCATCATCGCGGCTTCGGCAAGGTTCACTTCACGGACCGACTTGCCGAAATAGAATTGCGCCGCGGCCTCGACACCGAATGCGCCTCCGCCAAGATAGGCGCGATCGAGATAGAGCTTCAGGATCTCCTTCTTCGTGAAGCGGGTCTCGAGCAGCAGCGCAAGAAAGGCCTCTTTGATCTTGCGATCGATCGAGCGCTCGGACGAGAGAAAGAGGTTTTTGGCAACCTGCTGCGTCAGCGATGAGCCGCCCTGCACGACATCGTTGGCCCGAAGGTTCTCGACGAGCGCGCGCGCCGTGCCGAGCACGTCGATGCCGAAGTGCTCGAAGAAGCGCCGGTCTTCGGTGGCGAGCGTCGCCTTGACGACGGCGTCCGGAATCTCCTCGAGCGGCACGGCGTCGTTGTGCAGGATGCCGCGCTGGCCGATCTCATTGCCGGCGGCGTCGAGGAACTTGACGCTGTATTTGCCGGTGAGGAAGCGCCCTTCGTCGAAGTCGAGGAACGCGGGCAGCGCGAGTGCGTAGAGCACGAACAGGCCGCCGAAGGCGAGCGACAGGGATTCCGACCCGGCTTCGTTGAGCAGCCGCTTCCAGCCCGTGAGCTTGAAGCGCGCGAAGAAGCTCGATCCGGCGTTCCAGAAATCCTTGCAGCGCGACCAGAACTCCGACACCGAGGAGTCGAGCTTGGAATCGACGGCCATCCAGTCGATGCCTTCGCGTCGGCCGCGCTTGAAGAACCAGTCGCTCAACCCGCTATCCCCGGATGCAGTCAACAATACCAACCGGACGCGGCAGATGCCGCCCGGCGCAGCCTCACGGACTCAAATCACGCTGACATTATGGTTATTTATGCGGCTCCAGGAAGGCTGGCGAGGCAATTGTGAGCTTTGAAAACGCCGGTCGGCTCCGATAGAGCAGGAAAGTTATCCCCGTAGCTTGGATGATGAGTATTCTGATGTGTTTCTCACAATTGAAGTAATTATTGCGAACACATACAAATAAAAAACAAGAAACAATGAAATTTACATTTGACACCGTGACGGTAGTTCTGTAGTATTTTCGTATAGCTCGAAGAGTGTCGCTGCGGCGATCACCAACGGCACATCCTCACATCACAAGGAAACATGAGTTCAAACGGTAGCGGGAAGGCCCGCAGCCGCGCAAAGCCACGTGTGCCGGCCAAACCGGTACCCGAGGATGGGCAGGCATTGCCCTCGCGCGCATCGCAGCGGGCCGTCATAGGGCGCCTTTATCGCGCCATCAGTCTGAAGCTCGAGCACATGGAGAAGAGAATGGCGAGCGGTGAAGATCGTTCAGCCCAGGACGAGGAGCGCGAGAGCCGGGCCCTCGCCACCCTGATCACCAATTTCGAGAAGGTCACGGAGGCCGTCGCTGAGCTCGATACCGATGGAGACAAGCAGCGTGCGCGCGTCGGGGCCGATGCGGAGCGCATGCGCCGAGAGATTGCGGAGCGTCTTGAGCGCCTCGGCAGCGGAGGGACGCCTAAGCGAAGTCCTCGCAAGCCTCGATCTTGAGACGCTGGATTTCATCCTCTCCGACTGGCAGCTCTGGGCGCGCGACGATCAGTTGCCGCCCACGTCGACGGCGACAGGCGAGGATTGGCGCGTCTGGCTAATCCTTGGCGGCCGAGGCGCCGGCAAGACGCGCGCAGGTGCCGAATGGATCCGTGCGAAGGCGCTCGGCATCGCGCCGTTGGGAGAGCCGCAGACAACGCGCATCGCCCTCGTCGGGGAAACGCTCGCGGACGTCCGCCGCGTCATGATCGAAGGCGTGTCGGGTCTGCTCACAATTCACAAGGATGAAGAGCGCCCGGTCTTCGAGAGTTCGAAGTCGCAGCTCGTCTGGCCGAACGGTACAATCGCGCAGATGTTTTCGGCGGAAGATCCCGACAGCCTGCGCGGCCCGCAGTTCGATGCCGGATGGTGTGACGAGCTCGCGAAGTGGCGCCGCGCCGAGGAAGCCTGGGACATGCTGCAGTTCGGAATGCGTTTGGGCGAAGCGCCTGCCATTGCCGTGACGACGACGCCACGCCCGCTGCCACTTCTGAAAGCGATCATGCAAGACACCGGCACCGTGATCACGCGAGCGTCCACAACCGCCAACAGCGCTAATCTGGCGCCCGCCTTCATCGCGGAGATGGAACGCCGCTACAACGGCACCGCGCTCGGACGTCAGGAGCTGCTCGGAGAGATCGTCGACGAACAGTCGGGAAGCTTGTGGCGCCGCGACTGGATCGAGCAGCATCGTGTTCGCGATTGCCCTGAGCTGACGAGCATCGTCGTCGCCGTAGATCCGCCCGTAACGGCGACCGCGCGTTCCGACGCTTGCGGCATCATCGTCGCCGGTCTCGGGCGCGATGGCCGCGCCTACATCGTGGCCGATCGTTCGTTGCAGGGCCGCGAGCCGCAGGTGTGGGCCCGCGCTGCCGTGCGCGCCTATCGCGAGCATATGGCGGATCGCGTCGTCGCTGAGGTCAATCAGGGCGGAGACCTCGTCGTCACTATTCTGCGTCAGATCGATGAAGCCGTCGTGGTGCGAACCGTTCGCGCAACGCGCGGCAAGTGGCTGCGCGCCGAGCCGGTCGCAGCGCTCTACGCCGAGGGCCGTGTGGCACACGTCGGCGTGCACGCGACACTCGAAGAGCAGATGCTCGCCTTCGGCGCCGATGGCCTCGCACGAGGCCGAAGCCCGGACCGCGTCGATGCGCTGGTCTGGGCCCTGACCGACCTGATGATCGATCGCGCTGCCGCGCCTGCCATCCGGCAACTCTAGACTTCGAACAAGGACACTGCATGCCGCGTATCCTGGACACGCTGGCGGGGCTTTGGCCGCGCCGGACGACGCCCGATGCCGTTCGCGCTCTCGCGCCCGAAGAGAAGGCGAGCGCCACCGGCCCGCTGATCGTGCTCGAAACGCTCGGCCGTCCGGTGTGGACGCCGCGCGACTATGAAGCCTTCGCCCGCGAAGGCTTCATGCAGAACGCCATCGTCTATCGCGCCGTGCGCATGCTTGCGGAAGCCGCGGCGTCGGTGCCGCTCATGCTGTTCGAAGGCGACGAGGAGCACGAGCAGCACCCGCTCCTCGATCTGCTTTCGCGCCCGAGCCTCGATCACACCGGCACCGATTTTCTCGAAGCCTGGTACGGCTACCTTCTCGTCGCGGGCAACGCCTACGTCGAAGCCGTGGGCCTAGACGGCCGCCTGCGCGAGCTGCATGCACTGCGTCCCGACCGCATGAAGGTGGTGCCCGGAGCCGAAGGCTGGCCGGAAGCCTACGAATACACCTGCGCCGGCCGCACCGTCCGCTTCGAGGACGAGCCCGTGCCTGGCGTGCGCCCGATCCTGCACCTGCGTCTCTTCCATCCGACGAACGACCATTACGGCATGAGCCCCGTCGAGGCCGCCGCGCAGGCGATCGACATCCACAACACCGCGGGGCGCTGGAACAAGGCGCTGCTCGACAATTCCGCAAGGCCCTCGGGCGCGCTCGTCTACGGCGGCGCCGACGGCCGCATGACGCCCGAGCAGTTCGAGCGCCTCAAAGCGGAATTGGAGGACGGCTTCCAGGGGCCGCGTCGCGCTGGGCGTCCGCTGCTGCTCGAAGGCGGTCTCGACTGGAAGCCGCTCTCCCTCTCGCCGAAGGACATGGACTTCATCGCCGCGCGCAATGGTGCCGCGCGTGAGATCGCGCTCGCATTCGGCGTCCCTCCCATGCTGCTCGGCATCCCGGGCGACAACACGTTCTCCAATTATCAGGAAGCCCAACGCGCATTCTGGCGATCCACGGTGCTGCCGCTTGTGACGCGCACCGCGAAGGCGCTGTCGTCGTGGCTGGCGCCCGCGTGGGGGTTCCCGGAGACGGCCGGACAAGGCGCCGGACTGGAGCTGCGCCCCGACCTCGATCAGATCGAGGCGCTGACGTCGGAGCGGGAAGCGCTCTGGGCCCGCATCGAGAAGGTGAGCTTCCTCACCTTGAACGAAAAGCGCGCCGCGGTCGGTTATGCGCCGCTCGACGAGCCGCCGCCTGCAGGCGCGACGGAACCCGACCAATCCTCCGTTCTAAGAAAACTGGTCCTGCCAAAGGTGGGTAGAAATGTCCTGCCGAAGGCGGGCGCAAAATACCGATCCGATCAGGCCCGCGCGCCGCGCGGCGACCCCGACGGCGGCCAGTGGGTGGACGAGGGAGGTGGATCAGGCGGAGGCGGGAGCGGCAGTTCAGACAATCGCACTATTTCGGACGCAAATGACGACGACGCTGACTTCTGGAAGCCCGGCGCGCAAGTCGCTCAAAATGATCACGGCCCTCCTAAAATTCCTAAAAATCGTCCCAACAGCGGCAGAGAACGAAATCGCATCATCAAGGAAGTGGCTAAATGGGCGGGCCGTTATGGCGGGGTGGTCGGCAAGCTCGTGGAAGGTGTGGTCTGGGCGTACGAACTCGAGCCGTACGTCTCGGCATACCTTGATGAGCCCCAGACGCTGGAGGAATTGCCGAAGCGAGTTGCCGCTCCCGCCAGAGGCTATGATATCCATCACATCGTTGAGCAAACGCCCGCCGAGAGGGAAGGATTCGGGCGCGATATTATCGATGGGCCAGACAACTTGGTACGCATCCCGACGTTGAAGCATTGGCAAATAAATGGTTGGTTTGGAACAAAGCAGAGAGTCCTCGGAGGACTATCTCCTCGTGAATATCTGCGCGGGAAGAATTGGGCCGAGAGAACAAGGATCGGCCATCAGGCTCTCATTGAGCACGGAGTGTTGAAGCCATGAAGCGGATCGCACTTCAGGAGATGACTGTGGAGCAATTGGTCGAACAATTTACGACGATGGCGCTTGAGCAGGACAATGCCCTACTGGAAGACGAGATTGGAAAATACAATCGTCTCTACGATAAAATGGAAGAGCTGGAGCAGGAGCTGAAGGAACGAGACGACGATCAGAGGCGTCTATTGCTGCCGCTGATCGATCATCCGAATTCCGAAGTTCGCCTGAAGGCGGCCATCGCCACCCTGTCCATTGATCCGGAGGCAGCGCGTCAAGCGCTTCAGCACATAAGCGATAATAACGAATACCCACAGGCTGCGTATGCACGAGGCATGATGAAGGCACTCGACGAAGGCAGATACGTTCCGAGCTGAAGTCGACAGCAACGGAGAGATTAAAGCGCTGTTTCGCTGCGATTGATGCGGGAGCGGATCGCGTAGCGGCCGCGCTGCCGATCACGACCACAAAAGCCTGAGCCTCGCTCGGGCTTTTTTGTTTCTGCCGCGCGCGGCGAACGCGCCGGCATTTACATCGAACACAACCAGGAGATCACGCCTCATGGCCTTTCGCGCATGGGAACGGACAAGCTTTGCGCCGCCACCGACGCAATTCGTGCCCGTTCCCGAGGTCAAGTTCATCTCGCTCGATTTCAAGCAGGCCGACAGCGACGGAACATTTGGTGGCTACGCGAGCCTGTTCAATCGCGAGGATCTCGGGCGCGACGTCGTCTTGCCGGGCGCATTCCGCGATAGCCTGGCGAACCGCGGCGCGCGCGGCATCAAGTTGCTCTTCCAGCACGACGCCAATCAGCCCATCGGCATCTGGACCACGCTCGAAGAAGACAGCCGCGGTCTCTATGCCCACGGCCGCCTGATGCGCGAGGTCGGCAAGGCGCGCGAGGTGATGGCCCTGATGCGGGCCGGCGCGCTGGATGGTCTCTCGATCGGCTTCAAGACGGTAAAGGCCCGCCGCGATCGCGCGAGCGGCGTGCGCCAGCTCGAGAAGATCGACCTCTGGGAAATCTCGATCGTGACGTTCCCGTTGCTGCCCGAAGCGCGGATCACGTCCACCAAGACAAAACCGTTCGCATCGGCACCGCCGACCGAACGCGAATTCGAACGCTGGCTCACGCGGGATGCTGGGCTGACGCGAAACGAGGCCCGCGCGCTCATGCGTTCGGGCCTTTCCGGCCTCAAGGCCCTGCGGGATGCGGGCCAAGGTTTAACAGACGGTTCAACAGACGGTCTGAGCGAGGACACACGCCTGGCGGCTCTCATGCGCCGGGCCGCGCACAACCTTCGCACGCACTGACATCAAACACGCGAAAGCGAGAAGGACTTCCCTATGACAGACAACACGAACAGCGAGATCCAAAGTCTCGAAACGAAAGCCGGCGGCAGCGTCGGCGCAGCCTTCGAGGATTTCATGCGCGCCTTCGAGGCGTACAAGGAGACGAACGACGATCGTCTCGCGGATCTCGAGCGCCGCTCGTCGGCCGACCCGCTGATCGACGACAAGCTCGCGCGCCTCGATCGTGCGCTCGACGAAACGAAACGCGTCGCGGATCGCTTGGCCGTCAAGGCGCAGCGCCCGCAGCTGGGCGATGGCGCGTTCGAAACCGCCGCCGTGCGTGATCACCGCCGCGCCTTCGACGACTATGTGCGCAAGGGTGAAAGCGCAAACCTTTCGCGCCTCGAAGCCAAGGCGCTCGCGACGTCGACCAACTCCGGCGCAGACGGCGGCTATCTCGTGCCGCCCGAGACGGAACGCACGGTGATGTCGTCGCTCAAGGACATTTCCCCGATGCGTTCCATCGCGTCCGTGCGGCAGGTGTCGGGATCGGTCTACAAGAAGCCGTTCGCAACCACCGGCTTCGCGTATGGCTGGGTCGCCGAAACTGCCTCGCGCACGCAGACGAATACGCCGACGCTGGCCGAACTCTCGTTCCCGACCATGGAACTCTACGCCATGCCGGCCGCGACCGCGACGCTGCTCGACGACAGCGCCGTCAACATCGACGAGTGGATCGCGGAAGAAGTTCGCGACACCTTCGCCCAGCAGGAAGGCACCGCCTTCGTGTCGGGTGACGGCACCAACAAGCCGAAGGGTTTCCTCGACTATACCAAGGTTGCAGACGGCTCCTGGAGCTGGGGCAACATCGGCTTCATCAAGACGGGCGTCGACGCTGCGTTTCCCGCGAGCAACCCGTCCGACAAGCTGATCGACCTCATCTACACGCTGAAGGCGGGTTATCGCGCCAACGGCACCTTCCTCTTCAATCGCGGCACACAGGCCGCCATTCGCAAGATGAAGGACGACGACGGCAACTACATCTGGCAACCGGCCTCCACGGCGGGCGAGCCGTCGCAACTTCTCGGATACCCGGTCATCGAATCTGAGGACATGCCGGCCATCGCGGTCGATAGCTTCTCCGTCGCCTTCGGCGATTTCCGGCGCGGCTATCTCATCGTCGATCGCGTCGGCATCCGTGTGCTGCGCGATCCCTACTCCTCGAAGCCGTACGTCCTCTTCTACACCACGAAGCGTGTCGGTGGCGGCGTGCAGGATTTCGCAGCCATCAAGCTCCTCAAGTTCGAGGAGTAAGAAAGTCGCACTCTTCTCTTCGGCCGTGAGAGCGGCCGGGGAGCAAGGCGACCCGCGGCGACCCGCGGCGAGCCGCGCCCCCGCGGAGCGCCAGCGCGCCGTGAGGCGCGCGACCAGGCGCGTGAGCGCAATCGAGTTTCCGGCGGTGCTCCTCCCTCCCGCCGGGTGAGAGCGAAGCCGTCGGGTCCCCCCTCCCGGCGGCTTCGCTCGTTGGGGGAAGAGCAACAAGAGAGAGAAGCATGGCCCTCACTTTAATGAGTGGTCCCGCCGAGGAGCCGGTGACGGTCGCCGAGGCGAAGGCCCATTTGCGCATCGACGGTTCGGCCGAGGATGTCCTGATCGCAAGCCTCATCCTCACATCACGCCTTCACGTGGAAGCGGCGATGGGGCTCGCCTTGATCACACAGGATTGGCGGCTGACGTTCGATCGCTGGCCCGAAGCCGGCGAGGTGAGATTTCCGCTGCGCCCGATCCAAAGCATCACATCGGTGTCGGTGGCAGGAGATGATGGCGTGCCCGTTCTCGTTTCCGATGCCGACTACACCCTCGACGGCCAGGCGCTGCGTCCGCGTCTCATTCCGCGCAACGGAAGCTGGCTGCAGCCGAAGACGCGAGCGAACGGCATCGAGATCCAGTTCACAGCAGGCATTGGCGACGAGGCGGAAGATATTCCCCAGCCCATCCGCCACGCCATCCTGCTGCTCGTGGCGCATTGGTATGAGCACCGCGATCCGCTCGAGATCGGCTCGGCAGCGGCAGCGATCCCAGCATCGGTGTCGGAACTCCTGAAGCCCTATCGCGAGGTGAGGCTGTGAGCGTATCGATTGGAGATCTGCGTCACCGCCTCGCGCTGGAAGCGTCGCTGTCGACGCCGGACGGCGGCGGTGGCGTGTCGCGCTCCTGGACGCTCATCGCGGAAGTCTGGGGCGCGATCGTGCCCGCAGGCGGAACGGAGGTTGCCGCCGCCGATGGCATGCACGGCCGCGTCAGCCACGAGATCTGGCTTCGCTACCGCACGGGCGTGCTCCCGGAGATGCGCTTGAAGCTGGGCTCTCGCGTCTTCGAAATCCGTTCCGCGATCGACACAGGCGAGCGTCATCGCTTCCTGCGCTGTCTGGTCGAGGAGCGCATCGCATGAAGGTGTCCGTCCAGGTTCGCGACGCCGGACAGATGCACGTCGATGCACGCCTGGCAGAGATCAGGCGCCGCGCCACCGAGGAAATGCTGGCGGGCGCGGCCGCAAGATCCGCTGTCGTCAACGAGGCGCAGGCTGACCGAGCAAACATCGAAAAGAGGTAGCCATGGCAAGCCCGGCATGGGAGCTGCAGAAAGCCATCTATGGCGTTCTCGTAGCCGACACGATGCTCATCGCGCTTCTCGGCGCCGCCCGCGTCTACGATGAAGTGCCGCGCGGCGCCCCGTTCCCGTATGTCGCCTTCGGTCCGAGCACGACGCGCGACTGGAGCACGGGGACCGAGGCCGGCAGCGAGCACCTGATCACACTTCGCGTCTGGTCGAAGGCCGGCGGCGAACGCGAGGCGCACCTTGTTCTCGAAGCCATCCGTGGCGCGCTGCACGAGGCCGCCATCGCGCCGGAAGGTCAACGCCTCGTGAGCCTTCGCCACGAGACGAGCGATGTCATGCGCGGCTCCGATGGCGAAACGTACCAAGGCATCGCGCGCTTCCGCGCTCTGACAGAGCCGCAACCCTAGCTCAAAAGGATCGAACACATGGCTGCTCAGAAAGGCAAAGACCTTCTTCTCAAGGTCGATAGCGACGGAGAAGGCGACTTCACCACTGTCGCAGGATTGCGCGCCCGCGCCATCGCGTTCAACGCCGAGACGGTGGATGTCACGCATCAGGAAAGCGCCGGGCAGTGGCGCGAGCTGCTGGCGGGCGCGGGCGCGAAAAGCGCGCGCCTCTCGGGCTCAGGCATCTTCAAGGATGCGGCATCCGACGAGCTGATCCGCAGCTACGTCTTCGCGGGAACCATTCGCGATTGGCAGGTCGTCGTGCCGGACTTCGGCACCGTCGAAGGCCCGTTCCAGATCACGTCGTTCGAACTCACAGGACGGCATGACGGCGAGGTGGCGTTCGAGCTCGCACTCGAATCCGCCGGCCAGCTCACATTCGACGCAGCGTAAAGGAAAACGCATGGCCAATCGGCATCGCGGCGAGATCGACGCCGTACTCGACGGCAAGCCCTATACGCTCTGCCTCACGCTTGGCGCCCTCGCGGGCCTCGAAAGCGCGTTCGGAGACGAGGACATGCTCGCGCTCGCAACGCGCTTCGAAAAGGGGCGCATCTCGGCGCGCGACTGTCAGCGCATCATCGGCGCTGGGTTGCGCGGCGCGGGTTACGACATTAGCGATCACGCCGTCGCCGCCATGCGCACCGAAGGCGGAGCTGCGGGATACGTCGATATCGTCGCGAGGCTTCTGTCCGCCACCTTCGCTGCCAAGCCGGGTGAGGAAACGGGAGGAGTGGCAGGTCAAGCCCCCGGCCCTTTCCCTGGGACGACGTGATGGCGATGGGCTTCGGCCTGTTGGGTCTGGAGCCGCGCGCATTCTGGAGCCTGACGCTGGCGGAACTCGATGCCGCGATCCGCGGTCGCTTTGGCAACGCGATCAACGAACGCCCGCCAACACGGCGCGAGCTTGACGCGCTGAGAGACAGATTTCCGGACACGTAAGGAGTACGCCAATGGTAGATCCCAATGCCCCGATTGAGACTTGGACGGTCGCCGTCAACGCCGACACGTCGTCATTGCAAACGGAGTTGCGGCGCGCCGCCGGATTGGGCCGCCAGTTTTCGACGGCTCTGGTTGGCGCGTTCGACAGCGTCGCAATCAAAGGCAAGAAGGTCGGTGATGTGCTGCGCTCGCTGGCTCTTCGGCTCTCCGACATCGTGCTGAAGGCTGCCCTGCGCCCGCTTGAGCAAGGTTTTGGAAACCTCGTGACAGGGCTATTTTCCGGCGGTTTGCCTTTCGCGAAGGGAAGCGTCGTGCAGCAGGGCATGCCTGTGCCGTTCGCGTCCGGCGGCGTCATTCAAAGCCCGATCGCATTTCCGCTCGCGAGCGGTCGACACGGCATCGCGGGCGAACGCGGCGCGGAAGCCATTATGCCGTTGGCGCGTGGCCCGGATGGTCGTCTTGGAGTTGCGGCGCGCGGCGGAGCCGGCGTGAACGTCACCTTCAACGTGACGGCGCAGGACGCGGAAAGTTTCATGCGCTCGGAGACGCAGCTTGCAGCCATGCTGTCGCGTGCCGTCTCCCTGGGCCAGCGCAACCTGTAACGTCACCTCTCCACTGTGGGGAGAG
>JAATOF010004024.1:0-25169 GCA_013170925.1 Podosphaera leucotricha | reverse complement strand
GTAATATATATAGACTGTCCCCAAGAAGATTTCGAGGAATAGATCGATATATCTTTACATATAATCAGAATAGACTAAAGTATATCACCTACCGTCACCAAACATCTTTAATAGAATAACATTCGAACTTCTCCAATACTTCCTAAATCCCAAGTTCTGACACGTTGCTTTAAGTCAAAAACATGCCATGCCCTCGATTGATCTGAAATTTTCGAGTCAAATCATATATCGATAAAGCCACGACCAATCTCCATTCGAGAACAACCATCCCTCATCATCCAACCATTCATAAATTCTTCACCGTCGTCCAATCGGCGCTTGATCCAACTGTACAGAACCAGCTGCACCCCATCTTCGACCTCAGCGTTAACTCCAGTTTTTCCCAATATTTCCATACTGTAGTCTGCACTTGGCGACGCCAATACGGTGGGAGAAGGCACTCATGCCTTCGGGGATGGATCTTACAGGCTCATCTCTGATCATATAGTTTCGTGGTAACAATAAAACTAGCCTAGATCAACGCGGCCACTCAACTTTGTCGAGACGCACTTAATGCTTGAATACGTCTCTTTGGTTCAAGTAAGGCCATAATTAATCGCTTGCTGTCATATTATCGATGTCCGATGCAGTAAAAATGGGATAATATTCGGTAGGAAGAAAGGGGCCTATTCCTCCTTGAATGTTCTTGCGGTGATAGTTTGTTTTGTGGCTCTCTAAGCATTTTGGGAGGGCGGTAGCGTGTATCTGAATGATAGGAAGATGGACTTTGGAAATAGATTTTTGCAAGCACAAGTTGATTGAAGTCCGAACCTGGTATCTATATAGGCCAAATAGTGGTCCAGAGGGTACTCGGTCTATCGGCTCTACACCAAGGATAGGTTACCCTTAGTTGTCGACACAGCGCGATGCGCTCGAGGCCGATAGCTTCTGGGCCAATAGCTAAAGAGCAATGGTGTGATTGTTTTAAGATGAATAGGCTCAGCAATCACTCAACAATTTTGAATCCATCTTCGATTAAAGTTACAGTCCTAAGAATGATTCTTAGTTCCTTTGACGTCAAAGTGACGGTTCCAATTTTCGATATCGTTCACTTTGTCAAGATTTAGATAGATGCTGTCAGTCCCATATTTCGTGCTTCGGACTTGAAATTTATTATGATTCTAGACCATGGAGCAGTTAAGGCAGGATAGAGAGAATTCAGTATCGTCACGAAATATGTTTATTATAGATGTCTAGAACGGTAATTATTATACAGTGACATGCCAAGATACTGTTCACGTGATACATATTTATAACAAAATCCACACATCTTGATATTTGCGGGAAGAACGAAGAAAACAATACTTATAAGAACCATAGGATCATCTGACCAATATCTAGCTTCAGTAAACACAGTAGCGCACCAAGTCCTTCAAGCATTTCTAATTTCTCTACATATTACATTTTTTAGAGAAATAAGTAAACAGAGAATCCGTGGAAAAGTTGTCTATTTAATGTGGACCTTGGTAGCATATATTCCTGTCAAGGTATGGGAAGCATAGGTAAATGTTTCACTTTTGAAGGTGTAGACTAGTATATGGATATGTGTGGGTCACATGACCACGATTATAGAGTTGAGCATTACAATTCCCATCACTCGGCCTTTTTGATGCGTCAGTGCATTTCGGCAAGATTCCGGCGGACCACAGGCTCGTCAATGGGAGGTCAGAAAACTTGGTTCTGTACCGAAGGTTGGTAGACAGCATGACTTCCTTGAGTATTTTTGACAAAGAGGATGTACGATGAATTACTGGTCTCAAGGCATCGTTGATGGAGCAAAAAATCATTTATACGTTCTAACAGTAAGATGTAATTGTTGAGAATAAGTATTACAGTACACCGCTGTTGTCAACAATCTTCCATGGCGCAATTGGCTAGCGCGTCCGACTGTTAAATGATAGTAATCGGGAGGTTCACAGTTCAAGCCTGTGTGGAAGAGTTATCTCGAAATCTTAGAAGGCGCTCGTTTGGATCTCTTTCACCGCGCATTTTATCACGTAGGACTTGGTACTTCGAATAGTGTTCTTTTATCGATCGAACCATCTAATGCTGGTTTCAGGCGTGGGCGAACAAATGCCGAAAGTGATGGTTCTTGTAAATGTGTTACTAAATCATGATTTTAAGGTTCTCAAACAGTTGGCAATTGTTACATGTGTTATTTTTGATTATCTTCATACCCTTAGGATATATATTTAATCATCCATCGTAATAGAATTATTCTTTACTTCGTCAAACTAATACAAACTGACCTTAAATAACTAGATTTTGAGCTCCACACACTATACCTCAAGGAATTGTAAGTTCTCCATCAAGCTACAGGAACCAGATTAAATGATTTTATTATCGGCACCCATTAAGAAGGAGATGCGCGTATGATCATAGCCTAACTTTGAAAGCTCGATCTCAGTCTCCTTAGCGATATGATAAGGCAATGTATGCCTAGCCAATTGAAAGATATTATCAAGAAGTTTATCTCTGTCTCCACCAGCATTTCGGACGATCCAGGAGAGTAAGCAACAACCTTCGACTTCAATACTCCAATCCAAGTTATTTCGTCTAAGCCCAGTTTCACTTGAGAATCTGTGTTAGACAAGTTTTTAAGAAACTCGATATAAGTCGCATCTTATCTTACCAGTATGTCGGTCCAGCCCATAAGAGGAGTATGGAGACTCTGCTATCACCACACTCTAGGGCGTGCTTTAATCCGACGAGCGCTGTCTTTTTGAGGTTAAAATATCGTCTGGTGTGAGGTGCGAAAACTTACTTCACCACTTGTGGTATTTATCAGGTCAAGTGATGCTCCTGATTTAATTATCCAAAAAAGGAACCTGACATCATCTTCTGACCAGGGTCCTTTGAGAAGTCTATCAGGTATTTGTACTCCTACAGTACAACAATCAATAATACACAATCCCAAGGAGTCGACATCATTGTAGCTCCCATTGGATAAAACTTGTAAAAAATTCTCATATTCCAGATTTAAATCTACTTCCGGGTTTGTAGTCATGTAATCATGAAATTCTGCCAAAAATTCTCGACAGGAATCTGGGAGTCTTTCAATCCAAAGTGTTTTAACGTATAATATGAGGGAAAGAGATGCCCAACGAAACCGTAAAATATTAGACTTGTGTATATCAGCACTACAATTGTGTATCGAGTATACTGTATGACATGCCTTGAAATGTAAGTCTATAGAAGTGAAGGTTAGATGTTTTCCGTTTGTCGTCGGAAAAAAGATTATTTCCCAGCTACTTTGGAATGCGAGTAAAATGAGCTTCACGTAAATGTAACGGCAACTTAATTTAGCACCAAGATGGAAGGAAGATTGTGGAAGATTTAAATTCATGGAGTAGAAGAAAATAATCTCCAAAATCTCCGGCGGCAGACTCTCGAGCGTTGCAACTTTTCGTGTCTTTTTGGTGCGTCCAGTAGGGAATTTACAGCTTTCTCTGGTGGATTTGGGCGTAGTAATCTTTTCCAAATTATGCTATCAAACTGTCTGAATATGTGGGCGGATTTACCTTTCGTCGTTTGGTGCCATTCCTGCCCGAGATGGGATTCCTAGAGACTTCGATGGGCGTGAGTTTCATAGCTACAGAGGATGTGAATTAGTGCCTTGGATCCAACGTGTGCGAAACTAGCATCAGTTTAACATATTTTTCTTATATGGGTAACTCACAATATTTGCTTTTAGTGAGTTGTCCTTGAATTCGTCCGTCGGATGTGTGGCAACGTAGAGTTATATTGCGGGAAGCAGCAGTACACGTATTTAGCTAAAGTTCGTGATAGCGCCCGATCAGTAGAGATAATTTGGCTAAAATAGTGTGAAAGTGCATTTGTTTATACTGTCGGTTGATTTACATATTAAGCAATAGCACTACATCACACTGTTGTTCACCATTACTAGTACTCCGCTTATGTCATTTTGTCAATACAACATTGAGAAAATAAAATAATTCAAGATATACATCAATTCTACCAGGAAAATTAATTGTAAATTTCTATCGCAAATATAGCGTCAAACTTTGACCGACTTACGGTTCCTGGAAGTCCCTATGCGGAAACATTCAGTAATAATCATCACAACATTCAAGTTAAGAGAAATTACGAAAAGGGCTGAGAATTCAACTATCAAGGATTGTTGATGTTTAAAGACAGAGTAACTAACAGTGTCAGCTTATGGATTTTCAACGGGTTTTCCCTCATACAAGAGACCCCTCAAATTCTGAAATTTCTCACTCAACTTGGATAGATTAGGATGGTTTAACAAGTGATTACAGGCTCCGCAGCAAAGAAATGTACCAAATCTAATGAAATGTAAGTGCGAGCTTGGAACAATATGGACAAATACATTGCAAAAAGTGGCCTGAGGCATATCAAAACTCCGGCCGTACCAAATAGATGACGACAACGCGGACGCGTGGTGATTGTCATGCTTCGTCACGTCAATAGAAAACGGTTTGACACGTAGGATGAGCCCGATCCTGACGAGAAGTCGGTATTCCTCCGGTGCTTCGCGGGCCGTGATTTTCGGGAACAATTTTTTCACGCCGGTGCGATTTTTGAGCGTCGCATGTCGCCCTTCGATGCTCGGGACGGGCAGCATTTCCGTGCCGCTGGCATTGCAGGCCTCTTTCTAGTTGATTGACACTGCTTGGGTCATCGTCGCAACAATGGATGACACTTTGCTAACTTCTCTATGCAAGATTTGCCACATCGATCCACCCAAGTACACCTGTCCACGTTGTCTCGCCGAGACGTGCTCGTTAGTCTGCTCCAAGAGACATAAGGTATGGGCGTCTTGCAATGGCGTCCGCGATCCCACCGTTTACAAACCCATGTCCGAGGTCGCCACACCGGCTGGGATAGACCATGACTATAACTTTATACATTCCATCGAACATGGCATCTCACGGTCTGAAAAAGTCTTGATTGAAGATCTTGGCTTGGTCACACATGAAGAACTGAAGAGGGCGAGGATGGGTGAGGACAATGACCCGCCCCGGAAGAGACCTAGATCCAACGAGCCGCCGGGTGAAGTGTGCATTCGCAAGGTGCTCGAAGAGAAGCACATTAAGGTCCATAAAGCCCCACGTGGCATGCGGCGCAACCAAGAGAACACGACCAGCTGGAGCCGCAAGAGAAAGACAATTGATTGGCAGGTCGAGTGGATCCGTGATGGACCAGCCCGGCGCACCCTCTACAAAGTCTCCGGTGCAAAACCGATTAGCGATCAGTATGAAGTCCTCTGCGACGAGGAGCGGCGAATGAACATGACCACCGACGAACGACGTGAAGCTAACAAGAAAAAAGCATACGAAGGCAAACTCCGCGCGGCTAAGCGACGCAGTGCTGACCCCGGAAGCCTCATCGGTGCCGCCCCCACCATATTCCAAGATCCAGCCACGAGCGCGTGGCAGTGTGCGCCATCGAGAGTCGACGACCGCATCGCTACAATGGCGCCCACGCACATCTCACGAAATTATCACCTCTATATCCACCGGCCCCTGACTCCCGCCTCCTTCCCCAAGGTAATCGCGCACCTTGACCCCTCCAGACCGCTCTCGGATCTTCTGGCTCATCGGGAACTGCTCGAATATCCCACCATCTACGTCCTCGAGCAGGACCCGCAGCACTTGCCGGGCAACTTTATGCGGGAAGAAGACTTTCTCGCGGCAACTGGCGCGCCGCGCGCAGGAGACACTGATGCTGAAGATGAGGAAGAGACGACTAGTTCCTCTGATGAGTCGGAGAGTAGCGAAAGTAGTGGAAGTAGTGAGGGCGTAGAGATGAACGATGGACGATGTGAGGAGTCTTTAGCTAGTCATTAATAACTAAACCTGAGACTCATTCGCTGGCTGGGTTAAATTTGATTTCACCGAAATCTATACTAGAATGCCAAATCTGAGCTTTACATTGAGTAGATGACTATAATTTCTTAATGACTTATCAACTTTGCCGAATTTCATGATGCACAGGAGGCGCCAGCTCAATTTAAATTTTATAGTAATATGACTACAAGCAGAGCATGGGATGAATTTATACAGGTTTAGCTATATTAAAAGAGAATGCACAAAAGAAAGTAGATTTGATCACTAAGTCATGTGGGAACCTTTCCCGAGGGTATCATCATTTCACCGCCCAAAGACCCCACACAATAAATACACCCACTCCATATGTCTACGATGTCTCAATGGCCTTAGATCTTCTATTTTCTACCACCTCCCTCCGGACCACTTTACGAAGCCCCTCGCTGGCGTGAATTAATCCATCAATACTGATAGCATGATTGGTCATTTGGTGATTAATATATGTGTACACATTTGCTGGCGTTTCGCATTGCAGTAGTTGAGGTTCGTTTAATTTAAGCAACGCAAGTGCGACTTGGAAGAGAAAAGTACTACCGTCATTAGTACATAAGACAACATCCCAGACACGAAATAGCGCTTCGGCTGATAAGCAGTCCGTAAAAACAGAGAGAAACCATTGAAAAGTCAAAGCCTCAAGTTCAACACCCATACTATCTAAGTGGGCAGATAGTTTGGGTAAGATCTCAGAGACATATTGCCGTAAGACTTGTTGATCGGCACGCGAAGCTAGCAGACTATGATCATAATAACCCTGTGGGAGGATGTTTTCAATTATGCTAGTGAGTAGCCAGAATGCATCTTCAGCGGTGGGCATAATTAGTAGAAGGTATGCCGTGATGAGATTCATGCCCTGACAGTAGCCAACTTCAGAATTACGGCGAGAGTAGGCGAGAAGTACTTCATTGAGTTTGCTTACACCGGGGCCTTTACGAAAGTAGATGTTCTCAGTAAGAGTGCGATTAATATCCATCTGGATCTGAGCAACGATCACTGGATCATCATTAACTTTTGGTTTATTGATGAGACTATCGTAATATCCAGGAATTCGAAGTGTGGAAGCTCCTGAACACTCTCCCCATATTTTAGCCCGGTAGGCTACAGGGATACCGCCAAGAACAAGCGCTTTAAATTCATTCCATTTTGCCCGCCCGACTTTTCCCTTGTTGCCTAGTCCTGCTACGCCAATCATTTCACCCACTGCTAGCGTTGCTTCAGGCATGATTTCGACATGTCTTGTGGCCCGAGAATCAGAATTTGCAGCCATCGCAGCTGCAGCTTCTCCATCCCGCTTACGTTCGGCTCTAACTTTTCGAAGAAAATCGTTCCATCTGATTGTTTTTTCACGCTGGAGAGACTTATGCACTTCCCCCAGCTGCATCAAAAGAAGCTTGACAGGTTCCGTATCTTTTTTCGTGACTTTTAATGGCGGTGCGGTATTTGCGATAGTGTTTGCTTTGGTTGTATTGTTGTCTGATATGACTACCAACGTAGATTGCGATGACGTTGTGCTGGCAGAGGGAATGAATCCCCTTTCCTCGGTGATGATACTGGGAGATCTTGGTGCATTATAACCTTCCACAACTTCAAAATTAGAAACAGCCCCAGATGGAGTATGTGAAAGTAACTCTGTAGTAATGGTAGCAACTTTGAGATGATCCTGCCATCGCTTAGCTGGCTTTTCATCCTCATCACCAGTCCCTTCAATAGAGGTGGGAGTATATGGTCTCTCCTCTTCAATATCTTCGATTATGTCAGCTTCTGAGTGGTTCATTGAAGATTCACTTCGTGTACTGCTCAACATCTCGAGCCTACTTCCCCGTTTTAATCTCTGCGCCATTTCAGCCTCTTTTTGCCGTTTCTTGCGCCGGTGATCATATATGAATCCGAACGGATCAGTCAGGAATTCTCCCTTATATTTCATATGATATATTTGACTAAGAGTTGGCGGTTGATCATCTAGAGGTAGAATAGTGTCCAATTCAACAGGACCAGAATTGTCTGACTCTGATTTAATGTTAGACGAGATTTTCTGATATGGCGACAACTTTGAAACATCTTTCCTCTCCTGTGGTGCTCTTACGACAGTATTTTGGTTCAGCTTAGAAGACGCTACTGTTCGACGTGATCGTGTGACTGTCTGGTTTGGGACCTTGACTAAAACAGATTTCAATGGAAGAGCTCTTGCTGAGTTTGTTGTCTTGATACTGGCAATTGAATTTGCTTTGTGTAATGAAGTTCCTGCACTGCAAGATCGATCGCGAGATATATCCGAGTCAGAATCCTTACTTACGGCAACCGAACCGGAAACCAACTTATAAGCTAGCGCAGTTAGGCTGGATGAAGACTTTCGTTCGTTGTGAGACGTGTTACTGGTCTGACGTTGTTGACTAGGTTCTCGACTCATATTTTCTCCCGTTTCTAATGGTTGAAATAATCCATTCTGAAGCACCGTCTTTCGCCCTGAGATGGAGGAGCCAGTCCAAGTACTCGTTGAATCAGGTTTTACACTAGCATCACCATTAATGCTGCTAGCACGACTGGACTTTCTACTTGTACCACCCCATAGGTATTCCTTCCAACCCTTCGAAACCGTCCTGGGGTTTTCACCTATTTCTCTAAGCTTATCCACAGCACGTATTGTTGAGTCATTATTTGTTCTTTTTTTGCTCAAGATCACAGTCCCCTTCATCGCATCACTCATGAGATCTTCTAATCCTGTTTTTGATTTCTGTTTGTTATTCGCTTCTGTTGAAGCTTTCTGTTCTCCTTCAATTGTCCGCAGCCTAGTCTCTAAATCTAAGTTTGACAAGCCACATTCTAAGACTATTTTTCTCATCGCACGTTCTTTCTCTTCAGCCTTCCGTCTAATATTAGCAATTTGTAGATCTCTTTCGGCCAAATCTCCCGCGATCTGTCTAACGAGTGCGACGGCTCCAGTCCGTGCTATTAAATTTTCAATTTGTTCTGTGGTTAGATTATGGATTGTGCCCGGAAGATTATTTGTGGTCAATGGTGCATCGTCAAATAGAGCACTTCGAGCTTTTGTGACAAATGAATTGATAGGCAGATTACCATTAGAGAGAGGAACGTATTCAAGTGGCTTGCCTAAGCTAACAGGGATCTTATCGCCATGAGTGGTTGTTGATATCAAGGCGCGTTCATGTCGAGGAGATTCAGGAGAGAATGATGGAAATGATGTCAATGACTTGTCGGCTGTAGATGCAGAGGTATTAGTCGATGAGGTAGAGCTTGACATATGAGAGATGAACTTTCGAGGTCGACCACGGATAGTTTGCGAACGTGCACTTTTTCCAGAGGCGTATGAATGCTGAGAGCTTGTTCTCTGAAGAGATGCAGAGCCAGCGGTTCCATCCATTTCATCCAGGCTGTAGTCCTCGCTGTAACGTAAGATCGAGCTTCACTACTATCGTCAACTATCAATCTTGAGCTCAGTTTCGGTCGGACAGAGAGGAAAGATAGCGTATCTGATATTCATCGATGGCTTTTGGTTTCGCAAGTTATAACCGCAGTCGTCATCTCGCCTAAGTTAGGAAAGGAAAAAAGAAGTCAATGAAGACAATTCAATAATGAAGAATTCATTACACATATTTTGGACAGATCAAAATCAATACTATTCTGTTAACCCAAATTTTGTGCGGCTACTTTGTAAAAGACACAGATTCATAGCGTAAATAAACCCTAATCACATATTCGCGATTTCCGGCTGTACATATGACGACAAAACCTCGTCGCAACTTACTTTTACATCTTAGTTCTCAAATGATGTGTCTGTGAACCAATACATCTGATGAAGATACAATCTACTAAATTATAATTATTCTCTGTGTTTCTATCACTTTTTCTCTTTTTTAAATATCTGCAAAAGCTTACCTTAGCTCATCAATGTCAAGTGAACGGCCAGTTGCTCCTGGCGGAGATCAGGTCACTCTAAAGCACAAAGCTCACAGCTCCGTGGGTAGAAGGATCATTGGTAAAGTTGTCATAGTGACAGGTTAATTCCAAACAAAAAAAAAACTATTCGATGCTAAGTTGATACTCAGGTACGAATTCATCACTAGGGATTGGTCGCGCCTCTGCTCATCAGTTTGCACAGAACGGCGCCAAAGCCCTTTACTTGTGCGATATAAACGATTCAAACCTTGAGATCCATAAACGTGAAATTAAGTTTTTATACCCAGACGTCGAGGTACATGTGCGACAGTTTGATGCTGCCAACGAAGATGCCGTGAAATCGGTAGTTGACCATGCAGTCAAAACCTACGGCAGGCTAGATATCTTTTTTGCAAACGCTGGTATAGTTGGTCAATACAAGCCATTCACTGAGATACGGTCAGATGATTTCTTACAGACACTAAAAACAAATATTCTTAGGTAATAGCACATCACGTCGTATTGAAAAAATAAAGGCTAAAATCCAGCTTCAGTGTGCACATTGCCGCGAAGTATAGCGCTCCTGCAATGATTCTGACATCTACGGAAAAGAAATATCCTTCAGGCAGCATCATATGTACTGCTTCCGTTGCTGGTCTTCGATCGAACGCCGGATCTAGTGACTATTCCGCTTCGAAGGCTGGTGTTATATCGCTGTCACAAACACTCGCTTATCAATTGGCTCGAACCGGTATTCGGGTCAACGCTTTATGTCCAGGTGTTATTGAGACTGGGATGACTGCTCGTATGTTTGAAGCTGCAAGGAGTAAAGGCACAGAGAAGAAGATAGGACAATTAAATCCGTTGGGTCGTGCGGCACATGCAGATGAGGTCGCAAGAGTCGCACTATTCTTAGGAAGCGATGAAAGTAGTTATGTCAATGGGCAGGCCTGGGCAGTTGATGGCGGCTTAAGCGCAGGTCATCCCTTTATTCCAGGTACGATCTTACAATCAGACGTTCTTTGGCACTTATAATAAATTACAGAGCATCTATTATGTCTTAACTAACTTCGTCTAGGTAAACTTGCCTGACCGTAGTTAAAACGAAAGGACTAGTATTTTTTATAACTACTATCTATGAAACTTTTAATAACACAACCAACTTTTATATGGATCTCTACTTTGACATACATTTCAATTTAATATTTTCCCTCGCAATGCATTATATGCTACGTGAGAAAACTGTATTCCTTCAGAGCAAGAAAGTCATGCTCAAACCCGAGTTCAATCACCTAATACAATTCCAAGGAAAATTGTCTATGACTACCAGGTAGGCTGCCGCATGTCTAATTTCGGATTGATCAATAACTTGGAGTTATCTCGGATGTCAAAACATGATTGGATTTTACAATTTATCAAGTTCATTTCGAACATTTGACAGTCCATTTATCTGATCGAATTCATGTCCATCGAATTATCGCCGAAACAATTGCTTATCTTTAAAACTAAATCTTCACAGTTGAATGGAGAGCACAATTAAGGAACTTACCTTGTGTATTAATAATCTCATCCTCCTTGAATCTTGCAGTCTCTTGTATCACTTTTTCTACATCAACAGACATGCGGAGATTGAGACTTTGTTTGTTGCACTAAATCTCGGACGGTTAGATCACTTTCTTAATCCGCGACACATTTGAGTACTAGTTGCACAAAATTACCCGAACCTATGTATATGACATCGTTGACGGTTGCTTGCTCATGCAGTACTGGGATAAAAAAATTACATCAAACAGGCATGTTGGACAAAGATATTGGTGACCCAGTGTATGAAGGAGATAAATCAGTATTAAAGTACATCCATTACCTTTATCAGCTCTCGCGGCGAACCCACTTGAATCTGTCGTTCGTTTCTTTATTCCTTGAACTTTTTACAACGGTTAAGAATAACTCAGATTCAAGTCACGACTTGAACTCCTAGTTTTCAAAAATGTATATCGCTCCTTACGTTGTACTCTCCCTTTTCACAATAGCTATTGCACTCCCCGACCAGAAGAACCCTCGAGCAACATCATGCAGAAACGACGGCTGTGCTAGAAAGATTTTAAGTGCATATGGAGGACCTGAAGAGATGTGTATTGTGAAGAGTGATTGTGTCAGCTTCATGCATACAACAGTCACGGTTCCCCAGTTCACGGTTTCCATATCGAAAACCATAAAAGTAACCACAACGGTATCAGGGATTTCTAAACGCACGCTTGACCCGAGACTGCCTTTTTATGCTTCGAATTGCTCAAATACACTTGCCTACTCCACTGCCTGTTCTTGTTTTGGAATTACCGCTACGACGGTAACGGTTTCCCAAGTTAGTATATCGCATTACTCATTTAACGACTGCTGTCTGATCCATCTAGCCAACCAACATGACAACCACTGAGCTTGTCACTGAGACTACTACCCAGTCACCCACTTCGACGATCTCTTATGTATCGCCCTCGTGTACTGCAGACGTACTCACAGATCCAAAAAATTGTGGTAGTTGCGGCAATGTCTGCCCAACGGGCACCTGCGAGGCGGGGTCCTGTACTGACTCGGGGTGTAGCGTTCAAAGTTGTGGAAATTTCAATCAATGTGGGAAAGGTGAAGGAGAATGCTATTGTTTCTCTTCTGCAAAGTCAGAGGGTAAAAGCGGTTTCTGCGGACAGAATGCCATCTGCTCGGGCTTAACTGCATGTGCCAGCGATAAGGACTGTAAAGCAGGCAGTTCAGGTAATATCTGCGCCGTTTCAACATGCTGCCCACGCTTGTCTTCAAATTTACCGGGTGTCTGTTTGGCGGGCCAGTGTAGCAATCCTTCTCGAAAGCTCATTAAGATGGCCAGAATCCAGCTGGTCAGCAGCGGCACGGCTGCTTTTTAGGAATAATTCAAGGCAAATTAACCTGTAGCTCTATTGTCTGCTTGGCACAATCCTCTACTTGCATCGCAGTTGATTTCTCCATATCATATCTCTTTAGCGTAGTACATATGCCTAATTATTTGGCTAGGTTTAAGGTTGACTAAGGATGTACTGGTGATGGTAAGATTAACAAAGATTTTCTATCTTCTACCTTCACTATTGCTGTGGTAAATATTGGGGCCACAAAATTGTATCATATTCCTGGTTCCTTGAGCACTATTATCGGGAGATTGATGGCTGCAAATAAAATGTAAAACTCCTGTGCAATCGGGTCACACATATACATGTACATGCATAATCTAGTAATCGTAAGTTCTCAACTGAATCTGAAAGGGCCCTAAAAAGCCGGAAAAGATTTTTGTTTCTGATTTCCCTGACATGTAGGCAACCTGGGCCACGTTGATAACAACAGCTGCTCCCACCAACCTTATTCATGCCTCGGCTTGTTGCAGGTAAAGCACAATTAAAGGCCTATGAATATAGCCCAAAAATTCTTTGAGTCTTTCGTTAATCATCACAACACGTTATAGCTTCCAAGGAGCACTTACGCATCCATCCAGCTTTAATTCTTGAGCTATCGATAGATATAGTTTGACGTTAGCGAAAGACCGAGATTTATTGACCTAGAAAGAGAAGACTAAGTTTCTATGGATTTGTTTCAGTGAGTATTGAAGAGCAACTAAGAAAACGATAAGACAAAGAACATCAAAGACTCATTGGAGAGCTCATTTAAATTGGGCATTGGCCCATGGAAATTAGACTGAAGAAGATTGGAAAAGAGCCATTTCAAATATTTACCGGATGTATAACGATGGGACCATGTATATATGGGTTAAAGAATCCGAGAAGATCTATCAGGAAATGGTTGAAGAGGCGCTGGAGTTTGAGACTGTTGGTTAAGCAATAAAACGAATGTCTTTGGTTATAATTGATGTATGCTTTCTTTCATCATCCATATAGAAATGGCTCCCAGGTGGATTCTGTTCCCCAGAGTACATCTTATACCCTCATTGAGAGATCAGCTTGAAAGGTTGAACTAACTTATGAAAAACAACTGCCTAAACTTTAGCAGAAAGCTAGTTCGTTTACCGCAAATTGAACTAATGTGTAGGTCAATTGGTGGGTGTAGTGGTGTATTTGTCGGAATACTTCGTGGGGTATTTATATGTAATCATAAGACTGATGTAACGATATGGGGGATGCTGAATTGATATGTGATTAAGCATGTCCATTTCCCTCTGAAGGACACAAACCTGTAAAATCTATTCCCCTTTCTGAAGCCAACGCCATACCCATTTAGGCAGGTCCATATTATACTTTACGTAATACAAAATGATGTTCCGAGTAGTTTCTGAATTTCCAAGAAACATATGCCCCTCCTTAAACAAGAGAATGTTACTTCTCTCGTGACGTTCTCATAGGATGAGGAAGGCATTCTCAGGAAACTAAAGATTTTCCTCGCTTCTTTCTTCTGTGGGAATTCACAGTTGAGGTTGCATTACTCAAGGCGTTTTATCTCGAGTGAGAGAAAAGGTTTTTTATATGTTTATCTTAATCTAAGCCCGTAGTAAAGTATCAAACGCCGCATTAGGGGCAACAGTAAAATGTGTTCACATGTATTCAAAGAAAAACTGCTCGCACGCCAGCTAATTAACCGTATGTAACATTTTAGCTAAAGAAATCCTGAAGGTTCGTGTATGATTATAAATGATACAAGCTCAAGAGGTATTTGTCTGCACAAATTTTTATAGTGTTGTACTATATTAATACATTCATAAGTAAATTCGCATAGATTTGTCCTCGATTGGATTGGATTTGCATCTTTGTTTGGAGTGGTATCAGAAACACAGATTAAAATCTTTTGTTTGTACAGGAATTTGCGAATAAGCACTTCCATAATGCATTTTGTTTAAATTGGCTCTAGGGTGCTCTGTTAGACCTAGAAAGCTCATGATCTCGACTGCCATTGAATCTCTGATTTGCTATTTTGCTGGGCAACTGTATAGTATATGTGTAATAGTCGTAATTGTGAATTATACTGAGATTTTCTCTATTCATATGTGTAGTGTATATTGCATCTTTGCATCGAGAGTGCTGTGGCTTAAAAATAATAACCATGAGATCTCTCTGAAGGGGTGAATTCTTTTCTTAATCGACAAGCGTTTGAGCTGAATCTTTGTTAAAACTTTTCTCTTTACGATTTTAACCTTGAGTTAAAATGAGAAAACCAATCATCTCTGTACGCTCGTGGAAGAAAGTAGAATATTAAAATTACGCTGAATTATTGATTTTGAACGAATACTCTTCTCCCAGTCAGCCAGAAGAGAAATATGCAAGCTACTAGTAAGACTCAAATTTGTATTGCAAGTAAATTCCGAAGTAACTTCTCCTTTTTACCATCAATTCAGTTTTTGAGCATCAAATGACCATGTAATTTAAATAGAAACATTGTATTTGAAGTATCGAGAATTATAATCTTTGAGATAAGTTCTGATATGAGCGAAGTAGCGCCCAGTACGGCGAAAAAGCGGATGATGCAGAAGTTTATTTAAATAGAGAGTGGTTCATTAATTTTTATGCGTAGCTTAACCGGTAAGCCTGACATAAATATTATTTCTAATTGCAGCATCAGATTTGGTTTATCCGTGATTAAGGGGATTCTTCTGAAGAGAACTTCAAGCTAACGCTATTCACACAATGTCTTTCGTCAGTGGGTGTATTGTAGCCCTCCCCTTTAAAGACGTGTCCAAGGTGACCGCCACAATTAGAGCATACGATTTCAGTCCTAGAAATACCCAATGAGTTGTCGGTATGTCGAGTGATAGCGCCAGGAATACTGTCAAAATATGCTGGCCATCCGCATCCAGATTTAAATTTATGGGTGGCCTTGTAGAGAGGGGCATCGCAACCTGCACACGTGTACACCCCCTGATCAGGCATATGTTTGTCATATTTTCCAGTAAATGGAGCTTCAGTTCCTTGCTTTCTCAACACACGGAATTGTTCTGGATAGTTTAGTAAGTAGTAAGCTTCTATGACGAAAATAGTTATAAATTACCTTTGGAAAGGACAGCCCTCCATTCCTCGTCACCTTTTTTAAGAGGATAAGACATCAGGGTAGAAGAACTAGTACTAAATAAGTTGGATAAGAGCGGAATCATAGGATTCGGATTGATGATTGGTCGAAACTGAAATTGTCTAAAAGTAAACAGCCAAATTATTTTAGAACGAATATTGACTCTTTGGAAAGACTTTGCGATGCCTATGGAATGCATTAGTTCGTGCCTGTTTCAACTAACTATTTAACTATGAATTCCCAGGTCAATGATGCCTATTTGCGTAAATAATACGTCAGAGGGTGTAATTAGTAAAGTATTGATAAATCTAAAACACAAAGTAACCACCTGTATCAAACCAACTTCCTCCAATCCCTATTCTGAAGGCGTCGACCTACCCTTTATTGCCATGAACCACACACCTGGAGTGTAAATATGTCACGAAGAACGCCAAATGCGGCAGCAGAACGTGCAGCCCAAAATGCGCAAACAATCAAGAGTCTCTTGAAGTTGGAAGGGAATAAGACGTGCGCGGATTGCAAGAGAAACAAACGTAAAAAATCCTATTCTTTGTAGCTCTATTGAAACTTACTAGTCAAATTCAGATCCAAGATGGGCATCATGGAACCTTGGGGTTTTCATCTGCATAAGATGCTCGGGTATACATCGAGGTATGGGAACTCATATCAGTAGAGTCAAATCCGTTGATCTTGATTCATGGACCGATGAACAATTACAAAGCGCATTGAAATGGGGAAATCTCAAGGCGAACAAATACTGGGAAGCAAAGCTGGCCGCTGGCCATGTACCATCTGAGTCTAAGATGGAAAACTTCATCAGAACAAAATATGAGTCGAAGCGATGGGTGATGGAAGGACCAATGCCTGATCCATCAACCCTTGAAGTAGATGGAGATGATGATGTACCACTTAGTTTGGTGAAAGAAAAGCAAACTATTGAGCGGTCTGCCTCTCAAAGGAGCCAGACTTCTGGCCCTTCGCAGATCAAACGTGCACCACAACCTGATCTCTTTGGAGATGATAACAGTCCAAAAGCTTCAGCTGCATCAAAAACAGTGGCTAGAATCGATCCGACCCCAGTAAAACAGACAAAGCCTGCAGACTCGTTATTAGGCCTAGATTTCTTTGGGACAGAAATTAATCCTCCAAGCCGACCTTCTAGTGCGCTGCCAACCATAGGCTCGCAATCTCGTCCCGACCTGAAGCAGTCAATACTCTCCTTGTATGCATCTACAGCTCGACCACCGCAACAGCAGCAGCCGCCACAAAACTCGCTAGGGACATTTGGGTCAATACAGTCGGTGACCACTCCTCCCAACCGCAAGACCTCATTCGGTGTTATAAATGACGCCTTTAGTTCCTTTAATCTCTCCAATCAAAAATCACCCCAAATCCAATCACCATCAAAAGCTTCGTCTCTCATGAATTTAGGCAACGATTCTAATCACAGAAAAAATTCCTCTCAAAGCTCTTCTTCGTTGAGTGGTGGTACCTTTTTCGACGCAAAGCCATCTCCATCTCCAATATATGCACAGCAACCCTCGGGTGGACTTCATAGTTTCAGTGCATTTGAATCAGTTAAAAGTCCCCCATCAACAATAAATACGACCAAATTAAGCTCCGGGCTTGGTGAAATGTTTGATTTTGCGACACCAGCCCCACAAACTTCGTCTCAAAAGCCTACAGATGTGTTTCCATCAGCAACAAAAACTTCTGTTTTTAACCTCTCGCAAACTTCTCAAGTAAAAGTTTCATCCCCGCCAGCGATTTCAAACGCATGGTCTACGCAAGATAATTGGGGGGCTAGTAACGCTTGGGGAGACACGACAAAAGGCAGTACCGAAAATCAGTCAGCACCCTCTCCAAGCAAACCTGAGAACCCTGGGTGGGGGGCCCCTGTCGAGCCGCCAGCCAAGCCAAGTGCTGTGATCAATGAGCAAATTGGGAACGGATTTGCCGCATTGAATGGACCTCCCAAAATCAGCGCTGATGAAGATTTTGGAAGTTGGAGTAGCGCTGCTCCTGTCGCACCAGCGAGCAATACAGCTATTGCGAAACCTGCTGCTGGCTTTGCAGGTAATGATGACCTTTTTTCAAACGTATGGGGTTAAAATGAGGGTGGGTTGATTGGCGGAAGCATACCAAGACAATCCTACCTGAAGAAAATAATTGTAGGTAAATTGGTGGATCATCAGTCATATTTAATCAACTTTTGTCGATCCTCTTGTAAAGTTAACATTTGTGCTCTAAAATAAAATTTATGTATTAAACTTATTCTCCATGTTTCTCGAAATAATCTAAGTTATACAAAAAGCCCCCAGACAAACCACAGTACGATAAAGAGCCCTGATATGACTCCAGCTAATTTTAATATTGCAACTTTATTGCCGGCTGCCGCCATTCTTCCAAGTCTGCCCGCAGAACCCTTTAAACTTGTACTTATTGAGGAGAATGTGTTGGACTGTTTTACGTCAGTATTTATCTAGGAGTTACTAGCCAGGATATTTACGGTATTATCAATAATATCCTGATCCCTCGCATTTTCATAAATGTCAACGGTGACCCCTCTTAGCGCAGTGACTTTTGCTGAAAGTAGAGAGAGCCGCGCATTATTTTGACGTTCGCGTTCATACGCATCAGACATGATGACACGGATTACTTCCGTTCAGTCGAGTAACGTTAATGGTGCTAAGTGGAAATGGAGTCGGCGGTTGATCTTCTTCCGGGGGGGTATTTTCAGAGAGCCGGAAGCCGGATTCCCGCACGCTTGTGGAATTGGTCCGAGGAGATTCGCAGAGCGATAGATTTTAGATGGCCTCGCCGCACTTGCTTGTTGGTCTGCATCCACGCGCAGTCGCTGTTGGGTTCAGCTCAAGAAAGGGCGTTGGAGAATAGGGTTGGATGAGTCAAGACGTAGGTTCCGGTTCCTTAGGGTCTCGAATCAGCCTGAGGTTCGCGTAGAAGGTTCAGGGACCGCCCGAGTTTGAAACGACCTACACCCGCGGAAACCGTGGGGACTGCTCTAGTTGGGATTTCGTCCTGTCATCGAGACAATATTTCTCGTGCTTGAAATCCATCAAGAAGTTCGCTCTTCGCTCGAGGATTACGGACAACCCGGGCCATGCATGGGGATGGGATGGGGACGCTACGTTCGGGCTACGTCCGGGATACTTCTATCGCCTGGAATGTCAGAGGCGCTAACGGTGATTAAGGTGGGAGGGGAGTGCGGTTTTTGTATTTAGGCTGTGCAAAACTTATCTGTACAGCGTTCCGTCAAGGAAAAGTCTTGCATGCGGCTTGGACTACGATTTTGTTACGTTTTATAAAGCATTGTAATTCTTACGAGAATTGACCGCCGACAGCGACCTTATCTTTTCATATGTCTCACTATAAAAGGATACTTCTAATGTCCCGCACACGCTGCACAACACATCGAGATTTCTTGGCGTCTGAGGGCTAATCCTTTTACCCCGAGCAACGGGAATCGCAGCTAAGCTAAGTCTACTTTGCGATGGGTGGAATAAATAATCCTCTTCCGTTATCCCTATCATGTGAGTGGATATTTTCTAACTCTATGAACTTGCATTCTGATCAGAAGGTTCAAAGCGGAGTGCAAGAAATGTAGTCGGATTCTCGCATCGTTTATTGATCCGATGCAGCCGTTAGGCCCTAATAAGTTTATTCCTCACCAGGTACTCGTCAATGCAAAGGTACTGCTCTCCAATCTTGGAATAGATTCGTCCTCGAATTGCGCTGAGAATAATCCCAGGGACTAGTTATCCTCAGCGTCTTCAAAGCCGGGTTTCTCGGCTCTGCTAGATACGGGAACGGTGTTGTCGTCGCTCGTCTTTCAGATGGAACCTGGAGCGCACCTTCAGCCATCGGAACGGGAGGTGCCGGACTCGGTGGGCAGATTGGCTTTGAACTGACAGACTTTGTTTTTATCCTCAATGATAGTGCGGCTGTGCGAACATTCTCTCAAGTTGGATCGCTTACGTTAGGCGGAAACGTCTCTGTCGCTGTTGGTCCATTAGGACGAAATGCAGAAGCAGCGGGTGCGGCAAGCTTCAAAGGTGTAGCCGGCATCTTTAGCTATAGCAAGACCAAGGGGATATTTGCTGGTGTGAGTCTGGAAGGAAGCGCCATCGTGGAACGACGAGATGCCAATGAGAAGCTGTACGGCCATAGATATACTGCCAACCAACTATTGTCTGGAAATGTGCCACCACCTGCAGCAGCTCAGTCTCTAATCGACATTCTTAATTCGAAAACCTTCACCATCCCCTCTAGTGCCGAGTATAGATTGCCAACCACGCACCACGATGCTCCTCGCCCCCTCGGGAAGCTTTTATTTCAGAATCAAGATAACAAGAATGTTAAGAAAAAGAGTAGTTTCGGCGCTGGATTAAGAAGAGGCCTTTCCAGAAAGGTAGATACTAGTGTTTACGATGCTACCCTCCGTGAGGAAAGGATCAGACGTGCAAATAAGTGGGATTCTGCATCGCCCAACCAGCCTCTTGGAGGCCAGGCACCAACAACACACGAATACAATTATACAGATACTCCTCAAAACGATAGAGATCAAGTGCAAAGCAAGCCGGTAGCCCCAAGACCTATCTTCAAAAGCAGAACTGGAAACTTAAAAAAAGATGAAGCAGTGGCCATATATACTTTTAAAGCTGATCAACCGGGCGATCTGGGCTTCGAAAAAGGAGAAATTATCACCGTGACACAAGCATCTGGCTCTAAGGATGACTGGTGGTAAGTTAGATTCACATACTTTTGCCCCACAAGTACACTTAGCTCACAAATATTTTAAGGACCGGTACTATTGGGTCCCGCACCGGCATTTTTCCGGCAAATTATGTCCAAATGAAGAGTTAAACAGGTACTCTGTCTGGCCTTTTTCTACATTTTGACCTTCTTTCCCCAACCCACTATCTTTGAATTGTTTTAATCCTTGATCGTCGCATATACAAGTATCTATTTTCAATGGGCTGGCCTGTTGGGCCGACCTTATATCACGAATCTCCTTAGTATCTCTGTGGCGCGTATGATGAGGAGAACTTCTGCGTTGCTATAACATGAACTTCTTGACTAATTATCCTACTTGATAACTCATCATTTTGTTTGTGATGCGCTCGTTATTAGGCGTCTTTTTTTCCGTCAAGTCTTTGCATCAGCTCGAATACTTTGGATTCCTCACATTTATAAACAGTAGAAGTTTATTCTGGAGGATGCTCGAAAGGTTGCCTCGGTAATCATCTAGAACGGTCTTATTTCGTCATCCTGATATAATGTGACTCTATAAAATCGTGTTCAGCTCACTCAATGCCATTCTCGAAGATTGGCCGCCACTACATCATCTCATCGTCAAATGTCCATCGTATCGACGCTCATCAGGGCCAAGGGGGTTGGTTGCCTCCTGCATGCACCTCCGGAATCAATCTGGCATTTGCCGAGATGAATTCTCTTACAGGTGCGTGACTGTTGTATGGAGTCCTCTGGACTGAAATGCTCTCTGAGTGGCTCCGCGAATTACT
The DNA here is from genome assembly GCA_013170925.1 of Podosphaera leucotricha. Lineage (NCBI taxonomy): Eukaryota > Fungi > Ascomycota > Leotiomycetes > Helotiales > Erysiphaceae > Podosphaera > Podosphaera leucotricha. The sequence goes on along the minus strand of JAATOF010004024.1, from coordinate 3,796 downwards.
TTGCTCTGTCGGGTATAGATGGAAGAACTCTGGGATACACAGTCAAGGTCGAGGAGGCGACGAGTTGAGAAAACAAGGAGGCGAAAAGTGGTCAGACGTAAATTATTGTGCTGTGGGTATGACAAATGAAAATTAGTGCGGGCTCGTTCATCTGAAGCGGTCTTTACTGGTGCATAATAAGTTGGTTACTTGGGTCTACTTCTGATTATGGCAATATTTGAACAAAGCAACAATTCTAATCTACAAAATCCGTCCTTTGAATTCAATTCGATCATCGTTGTCACCTTAAATTTTTGTATGTAGATTTTCAACTATGTAGTCCGGTAGCGTCGATGAAATTATGTGGACAGTCCGATGCCTATCCTTTGCCATGAACACTCTACATCTTCACACAGCTGTAGAAAATCCTTATTTTCCAGGTTCTCGCAAATAAAGTTGTTGACAAGGGATCGACGAGTCTTTTCATCGGTATTGATGTATTCAGGTGTCTCCCAAAGCTCTCGAGGGGATGGTCGCGCTTTGTGCTTCGTGACAAAATCATCTATTAGACTGAGGTAGCCTTGAGGTGGTGGCTTAGGAGATGAAGCATTGGTCGACACCTCATCTTTGCTTGAAGTTAATTCTTTACTACTTGAATATTCTTGATTTGGCATCGACTGAGTTTGCGTGCCTTGATCGATCATTTTGGGCTGTTCATCCTTGGAAGACAATGATGAGACTGAGGTTATCTGCTTTCTTGCTGGAGCTACTCGCCTAGGTTGAGATTTAGATGGCGCCGAAGCCGGCCGTGAAGCAATCCTTTTTTTTACAGGAGAAGATTTTGTATTTTCTTTAGCAAGCACACTAACAAGAGAAGAGCTAGCGTCTTCTTTCTTACTAGTATCAACTGGATCTGTTGGTTTTTTTTTAAGCGGAACGCGTTTTTTCTGCGGATGTTTCTTCTCGTGCGAACCCTGGGCAGGATTTTCAGGCACTTTATTACCTGAATTATCAAGATTTTCTTTTGTTACAGGCGTTGGCTTTGGCAATGGAGGAAAATCTTTGAAAGGAGAAGAGTAACTCCTAACTTTTGATTGTGGTCTCGAAAATGGAAGTTCTCGTTTGGGCGGGATCCAAAGATTATGACTTTCTGTATGCTCTATAACGTTAGAAACTGGCTCAAAGCGATCCATATCAGTCTCGAGCTTTTGATCCGTTAGAAGGTCTACTATTTGTACCTTTGAAGTCGTTCCTGCATCAGGTTGTGGTTGAAAATATGGTGATATAATTGGTAAATCAGAAACTTCGTTAGATTGATCAACTATTTTATTACTCAGAGGTTGACTCATAGAAAGAAAGTGAACATCATTGGCTGAGGGCTTAAAATTATCAAACCTTGGTGGATTAGATTGTGTTGACTGTGACATATGTCGATTCTAACACCAAATTGTGTCAAATCTTATCAAATCCGAATAACTATGAATACTGACCTCTGCTTCAATTTGCGAGAAATAATCTGCTGTAGAGTGGATAGTTGAATCATAGAAAGATGGTAATCCAGAGGATGAGGGCCCAGAAATAAAGGTTGGAAGAGATGAATTTGCGGAAAAAGGCCGATCTGGGTAGCGTGAGAGGTGAGAAGGCTCAGATACATTTCTGTTGTACTCTGAAGCTGTTGAATGTGGTCTGAAAATGGTATTTAAGCTTGACTTGATGGGAGAAGTCATAGAAATCCCGTGAATTCCGCTGTTTTCCTGGAAAGACACGTGCCCTGTTGAAGATGGTCTTGGAAATGATAACCCTGAACTAGATGCAGATACGCAAGCCTTGACTGGAGAACTTGATGGATAGGTAATAGGGGCTTTTGGTGAAGAGTCTTTATCCAAAACTGATAAGCCAATATTTTTAAGCATAGTCACAGCAAGTACAAAATCGGTTTCTTTTTGAAATTTCACCTGAATCCTCCGTACCTTTTTTGTTTAGCTATATCTGATATTAACCGCCTTTTCTACATACCGTAACAGCAGTTTTTGGATATTTCATCGCCAAGAATGGAGCCTTAACCACTATCTCAATTGGATGTTCTGTCCTGGATGAAGAGCTATGTTCCTGAGAGAAATTTACAAGTTGGGATAGATCCTGGGATTCCTAAGGTGGATTAGAATTCAACTTTGGTATAAAAATAGAAGAATCTTTTTGGTTAGATACCAGAATTTCAAAGCCACTAGTTACTTTCATCCACCTTCTGGTATTGTGATTTCCAAAATCATCGATGAGTCGAACATCTCGTAAAACAAAATTGAGGTCATTTCGGTGATTGATATGAGTCCATGTATGCGATCGAGTACCATATGGTCCTGTATGGTGAGAGAATTTTATCAATGGTAGTGTTGTAAAGTTAAGAGTTGGAATTCTAGATGACATATGGAAGATTTTGTGAGGGCAATTATTTAAATTGACTTGTTTTAGAAATAGGAAGAATGAGATTATGAGTCTCTTGAATTATTAAAAAAAGGAGTATCAAAAGAATTTGAATAAGGATAAACTAATTATCTTAAACTATTGGGCTGAAGTCAGTGTTAACCTCAATTCTTTGAGGAGCCCGAGCCACGCTAAAAGACAAATCAAACTTCTAAAGGATGCTCAATTGACTTTTGTTCTTTTTTCCCAAATTGGTGTTTATTAGAGACAGAAGTATAATATTTTTTGCAATTTAATCCTGTTAAATTCAGCAAAACGAGGAGTTTTATTGGTTTCTCTCTCTCCTCTCTCCTCTTGAGAGGTCCTGTCAAATCAAGCCTTCTTTCTCTGGCGCATAATAAAGTGAAGCTCTTAAGTCGTCTGAGACTAAAGATCAGAGGACTTGTAACAGCGCTACGAAAAAAATTAAGGATGTGAGTAGCTTGGGTGGTATGAATCTATCACTCTTTGCATTTTTAAGTCTTGAATATTTTCACTAGTATTTGCTCTCATAGCTAGCTGCCTTGGGCCACGAAAAACTGCACTGTCAACAAAAATTGACATCTTCTTGTACACCCACAAGCATGGCACTGTGCGAAGTATGATGTATACATAAGAAGTAGAATTTAAAGACCATACTCAGATATTTAGTATTAATGATGCCCGTAGAGTATACGATGTCAATATATTCTTCAAAAGCTATGCCGTAACAAAAGTTTGACAACTTTTTTGCGACAATGTAGGTAGATAGATGCTTTAGGCGAAGATTTCTGAGTGGCTGACGAACAGGTGTTGGAAGCTTTTTCAAATTCCTATATCTTGAGATGTCCTGTTGGACCACACGATTCGAAGGTGTAATTAGTCCAAGAAATGCGTAGCGCAAAAGTGTCCTGTTTTTCCAGAAACTTTTCCAGTCCGTTCATCATCCCAAGAGATAGTCGTGCCCACGGACGTCGTATATTGCGTCATTAAATATCGTTATATTGGACTATGAAAATGATCTGAATCTGCAGTAATAATTCACTATTTCTCAACCAAAATTATGCTTCGAATAGTTTCTTTTCTCAAAATCCGAGGATGACTAAGGTCACGATATTGCCCCCAGTAATTACGTACATGTACATGTACTCCTGCAAGGGCCTTGAATTTACTAGCGTCATTGAGGGCCCATATAAATACAGGGGTTGATATATGTACTGTCCTACAGGCCTAAAGGTTGTTAAGTCGCATTAGCGTCATGGCTTAAAAAGGGTTTTGCTGAAACTCCCTACTTTATCTGGGCATGATTCACTGTGACTACTTCGTGATCCCTGACGCGCTTTACCTAATTAGGAAACAATGTACGGCACTACAGGGG
>JAATOF010004022.1:0-18469 GCA_013170925.1 Podosphaera leucotricha | reverse complement strand
TAGGGTCATAAGTGAATGCTGAAACTTGATGATGCCGTGGTGATTGACGGTCGAAAATAGATGCTAGATTCTCAGTGTAGTTGCTGGCTGGTGAGGGGTAATAATCTAGCGAGAAGACGATAATTTAGATCATAAATTTGTAGGGTATACCCCCTGTAGATATACATAAGTCAGAACAGACTTTTTACATTCAGGACCCTTGTATGAGAGTAACTACCACGCACGTCCCTAATACATGTACATGTACATGTACAAATATTTGTCTAGAATTTTATGCACAATATTTATAGCTATCGCGGCTGGTTCCGCTTTTAAGCCACTAGCTAAGCTCGGGCCGTTAAGGTTCTAAGCTATTACAGCAAACAATGTTACATGTAGTCCCATCCAGATAATTACGAAACACCATGAAAATACTACTTAGACAAAATGTCCCGCAATCGATTTAGGGATTTTACTGAACCTCAAGGAAATGTGAATGGCTACGGAGATGGAGGCTTTCGGCCGCCCCCGATTGATGAAATCGAAGATGATGATCCTTATAATGAGGAATCATTTGGGCCCCCATCAACCTCGATACCTCCGCTTGCTTATGAGAGATCTCGTTCAAAGACAATCCTAGAAAGCAAGGCGGAAAAGTTAATTGGAGGAGTCCTTGAACATTTAAGAACAGACTGGCCCGCTATGTGTCAGGCCGAATGCGTTCCGGTTCATATTGCGCTACAACTCCTCGACACTAGCTCTGTTGGTAGGGCTCATGAATACCGGCAATTTGAGCAGACCCATAGATATCTTCAAGAATCACTCAAAGCTATTGTACATGAGTACCATCAAGGGTTTAATAGTTCCATTGGCACCTTTCACAAAATCCAAACAAGTATACAGTCATCTCAGAAACGTGTCAGAAACCTAAAGGAATGTATGATTCAATCCAAGGCCAGTATTACGAGTACAGATCCGGAGCTGAGAAAGCTGGCTTCCGCATCACAAAATTACAACGATCTAATTCATACATTATCAGAAATAGAGGAAATACGTCAGGTTCCTGATCAACTAGAAGCGCGAATCTCGGAAAAAAGATTTATAACCGCTGTCGATACCGTACAGGCGGCGCTGCGACGTATAAGGGCTCCTGGCTTGGATGAGATTGGTGCATTAAATGATCTGAAAAGCTACCTCCTCAACCAAGAAATTGCTTTGAGTGATATTCTAATTGAAGAGCTGCACGATCATCTTTATTTAAAGTCGCCATATTGCCAAGAGCGATGGCAAATGATTGCGAAATCCCAGTCAGTTCAAGATAAATTTGAAAGTTCAGCAACATTTCAACCATTTTATCTCATCTTAGATTCCATAGATTTTACAGAGACTATAACTGAAGATCCATCAAAGAACCCAGAGTCTGATTCATTCTGTTACATAGGGGTACTTGTGGAGTCCCTGAACAAGTTGGGCCGCTTAGAATTTGCTGTGAATGCAATTAAACAAAGACTTCCTGTTGAACTTTCCGGTATTGTTAACGAGACTAACAGTGAGGTTGATCAAAGGCATCCAAATTCTCTTCGAGGAAGCACGACAACTTCTTCAGGAAATCAATCATTCGGAAATCGAGAAAATACTATTCGAACAGACATTATTTATGATCTACTAGGTACGCTTTATGCCAAGCTTGAAGCTATTGCAGAAAGCCATCGTATATTCCATGAGTCAATAAAAGCTATCGCACGAAGAGAAGGACGGAGTTCCTCGATGCTCCTTGGTAGCTTTCGGGAGCTCTGGAATCTTTATCAAAATGAAATACAGTCTTTACTGCGTAATTATGTGACTACCGATGCCGATATTTACCAGACAAGCTCAGCAAAATCTGGATTATCTAAACAAGATTTAAAAAAGAATAAATTGTTCCAATTTAATGATGCGGATACAAAGTCTTCTCAGATGATGACAGAGTTTCAAGAATTAGAAGGGATCATTCAGACGGCCGTACCAGGCTTAATTTCTGGTCGAAAGCAGGGACCTGATAGTAAAAAATTGCCGTCAAAATCAGCTAAAACCCTAGGAAAAGGGACTTTGCGAAGAGGAGTGAATAATTCTACATATGAAGATAAGTCTAGCGAAATTGGATCTTACAGATCCTTAGTTGAGCCAAGCGTTTTTAACATGAGCTTACTTCTACCCTCTACCCTTGGGTTTCTCCAAAAGCTCAAAATAATTGTGCCACCTGGGTCAGATCTTGTCACCAGTACACTAACTTCCTTTTTGGACAACTTTCTCGTCAATGTTTTCCTCCCACAGTTAGACGAGACCCTGGGAAAGCTGAGTGACTCGCTGTTTGAACAGGCCGACGCTTTCCAGCAAGACCCCCAATGGACCACCGTATCGCGACGCCCTGTGCTCAAAGGCACTGTCGCATTCTTCGATTTAATCACTGCTTTTTCTAGAATGCTCGATGCAATTCCGCATGATCAAGCCCTAACCCAGCTCATAATAACACAAATGATAAGATATTATGATCATTGCTATGACTGGTTCAAATCACTGACGTCCAAAATACGAGATTCTGGAAGTCTTGAACTTAAGATGTCAGCTCTACTAGCAACAAGCTCAGGTGATATTCGTACGACATTGCAAGCCCTATGGAATTCAGAAAAAGAAGATTTGAATCTTATAGGACAAGGAGCCACCCAATTAATAAAAAAACTTAACGAAAACTCTCTTCAGCTTGATGATGCTATTTCTGATCGGGAGATTGTATTGTCTCTCTGTCTTTTATATACGAGTATGAAATGGTTGGCCATTAAAATTACAGCCCTCCGTCATATTACTCGCAATAACAGTGACTCTTCTCGCACGCTGATGAAAAACCCACATAGTTGGGAGGGGTCATTCAGTGGTATAACTAGAGAGCAAAGTAGTCAAACTCCCGTCTATCTTCCTATGACACAGGAAACAGTTATGTAAGTATTAATTTCTGCTATGATATCTCAAATACTGATTTGAGAGCAGTGGGTTCGATTCCATTGTTTCTTCATATCACGAATTAGCTGAAAAGGTTCTCTTAACCTTACACATGGAGATTAGATGTCAGACAATTTACGCTCTAACTATGGCTATGTCATCAGAAACCACATCCTCTTATATTCTTGAGCAAGCCGTTAGCAACCCAGATCCAAAGATTTTAAAGCTAAATGCAGCCCTGATCTCTTATGATGAGGTAATTGTCGGGTTTCTTCGCGATAAAGAGATTGCCTTTATTCGAAGCGGATTGGGATTACTTGTGGAAAATTTTCTCATCTCCAATGCCGGTCAGGTTGGCGCCATGAACGCCCATGGATGTGGAAGAATGCTGCTTAATATTCTGGTACTCCAACAAAATTTAAAAGCGATCGAGCCAGAGGTCAGTCTTGGTCGTGCCGCAAGATATTTTGACCTTTTCACCGCAGGTCCTGATGCAATTGTAAAATATGCAAAAGAGCAACATGAAAATACTAATAATAGTCGAGAAGCCTTCTGTTACGAAGATCTTAAGACCCTAATTGAACTATGCTATAGCGAACAGATCTCAAACGTAGATCGAGGGAATACGACAATGGCCCGGCGAGACCTGGCTGAACATTTATTACAGTTGAGCGAATATATGTGGCAAAGCTAGTATTACGCTATTGTGTGTTCAAGAGAAATTCTCATATATTTGTCATTTAACGTAAGAATCAAATTTCTATCTACCAAAGTTAGTATCTTGCCTCATCTCGGCTAGCGTCCATTTTTTGTAGCACTTGAACGAGCCCACTCCCTTTGCAATCACCATGTGCTTACCCTCAGCATTCTTTCACACGCAAGCCCCTCCCACAGTCATCTTGACCACATCCGATCATGCTTGAAGGGCTGACCTGACTCAGCAGCACGATAGCGCCCCAGAACTCTTAGACGAGGTCTATTGATTCCACCGAATGTGAGCTTGACTGAGCGCATCAACAGACGATGTAGCTATTCGCCACCTGTTTATGGCTAGCTTTATGAAAGTCGCGACTACAATATTAAAAAGGTAGGGTGACCACGTTATATAGGTGAAGGTCTAGAGCGCGTCCAGTAAAGATCAAAATTATCAAACACCTGTATGAGCGTGATAGAGTTCCTTACACCTGTAGAACACGTCAAGCGCGTGACACCGTGGACGTCAAGCGACGATCACAGATGATGCAAGACAGACAGATTGAAATACTCGCCCAATGCGTCTTCCTCAAACATCAGATGCGATGGCAGCCAGCTTGTTTCGGCCGATACCCTCGCCGTCCGATAGTATGATGACGATACCCAGGACTCGGACTACTAAGCGATCCATGCCTGCCGTCGCTCGCTAGAGCACCTGCCCGCTCCGGCTTGCAGGCAAGCCTTCTCATCTGACTCTGTACCAACGTAAGTTTCAACGACAAACACGTCGGCTGGCTAAGCAGACGCCGCGCAAACAAGGCAAGAGTAACAGCGGACGTAATGCGCTCCTACGTCATGCATCTGCTCCTGGGCGTGTGCGGCTGTCGCGCGGAAACGTCGTCCCAATGACCAGGGGAGGAAGGGATAGAGCAGCCGGCTCCGGCGCGAAAGGAGAGGATGAAATACTGACGGGCCAGATCTTCAGTGATCCCCTTGGTAGCCACTTGTAAATACCCAGCCACGTCTACTCGGCACGTCAGTTAGAGTAACTCGCAAGTAAATTATGTAGACGTCACGTGTGTCAATCTAGAGGTAACACCATCCTATCCGCGACCTGGAGCCCTCGAGTCTTGATAGGCATCAATGTGCGTGGTCAATCACAGCAGTAAATCTACGGTATCACGAGCCCTCTCACCCCTCTCAGAGGACTCAGACGCGAATGCATTCAAGGTACAGGCCCCCGAGTAGTCTCGACCGTCAGCCGCCACCCACCGTGAGATCCAGCCGACCGGTCCCAAAGCAAAGGTACCTGTGTCGAAGCTTCCATGGTCCGACTCACCGAAGAATTTCTCTGTCCATGGACGAGATAGATGTATGGGTGCCGGACGATGAGCTGCCCTCCTCTACAGCCCGATATGGAGGCTCCTCGTCGCGGGCAAGGTGAACGAACCTTGATGAGGCTGGCGTGTGATCTTGGCAAAGCCGTTGGCTGGGATTATCGTGTTGGGATAAATTCGCCATCGGAAAGCGAATGGATTTTCGCCGTACTGTGGGGAGAGTGAACGATGAAAGGGTCAGTTGGTCATTGATTTTGTGACGGAGGGTATAAATTAATATGGATAGAGTGTATTGATTCAGGCGAGAGTAGTTAAATGTAAACAACTAAAGCACTTGGGGAAATAGCTTTACGAAAGGTTAGTGACATGGCTCACGTTGTTTCAATAGGAAATTATGAGGGAACATACTGTTTCGAAATTTTAATATCGCAAGAGTAGCTAATTTATTTTACTTTTAACCTGTTGTGAGAGGTTTGTTTTTCTACAAAATACTTATTTGGTACATGGAATCTGAATAATACATGACGTTCTCGATACAAAAAGTTTACGTCTGGCTCATCCGGTATAGAATCCTGTAATTCAGCTGGCTAAACAGAAAAGTTATTGTTTACCTTATAATGTTACAAGGCTGGGCCCGTAGGAAAGCCCAGACAATCCAGCAACGGGTTTAGCCCGTAATGTTGCCTCGCGACCGGCTTATCGGATGTCGAAATTTTGACTTTTTCCACACTCTTGGCATCGTGTCAGACACTTCTGCTGTTGCCATACCTCGTTTGTTTCTTGGGACGGGTTCGAACTTTTTGCAGCTTGTCGCAAGTATGACAAGTGTCAGGAACTGTGAAACCGGTGTGAGGTGTTCCCATCGCTGAGCGTGTGTCTGTCAGCTCATTTCCTCGACTTCCTTTTTTGGCCAACAGTAATGGTATTGTACCACGTGTTCGTCATTTGGCCTTTGCAGAAACAAAAATACTTCACCGGTGTACACATATCCATACTCAAGCCAACCTTCTAACATGTAGCTGAAGGCCTGAGTGATGACGCCAGCGATATCCTGGCCGTTTTTCATCTGATTGGTGGCGCCCTTCGGGCAATTGTCCACAATGTTAAGTTTTGTGGTGTCGAGATACCGGAACCCTGACTGGATGTGCTGGGCTTTCAGCTTATGAGGGGCTTTCAGTTCTCCGAATGGTTTCTTTCACTGCACGAGGAACGATATTGCGATTCTTGCTGGAAAAAAATCCAATCCTCCTAACTTGATCGCTTCCCGGAGTTCATCACTTTTCCGAATCTTTTTGATTATCTTCTCGACGTGTGTGAAGATAGTTGTATCAAAAAAAGAGTGGACTTCCGAGTTCATCCCAACTTTTTTACCCCTAACGTATATTTCAAGCTATTCAAGTGGCCCGGATCATAAAGCAGTTATATGTTATCGAAATCCGAATCGATTATCTTCAAAATATCATCCCGAAGATATGGGAATTCAGATCATTTGGTGATATGATCGGGCATCCATTTATCCTTCGCATTTTGGGCACTACCCTGAGCAGCTAGGTTTTTATCCTCAACTATCAAGTTGATAAAGTATAGTGTGACAATATTGCAAAAAGTTTAAAAAGTTTACTTTTGAAAATTGATCCTTAGCTTTCACCGCAATCTATTGGTCTCAGTTTGTAATTCTATCCCTTCAGACTTTGTTGCAAGTAATTTCCTTCTTAACTTCTAGCTCCGCCTATCTCAGAGTTCTGGGAGTTTCTTGAGTTGTGCGACATTTTCTAGATGGGATATGAGCATAAGGTCGCAGATTGGCTTTAAAACAGGATAAATTTACTTACGGATTAAATAATATGTATTTAACTCGAATTTGAGAGAAATATTGTTTTTCTGGATTTGAGTATTTTATATGAGTTTTTTAGGATTCTGTGGAATTCATTCTGAGAGATGATTTCAGCTGTATAAATACTTTTCATACCAATCTGACTAATTATTTTCAGCGTCTACCATTGGCCGGGTCGGTGGCCACTTAGATGCATACATATATGCGATAGCTGAGTGCATATTTTAACTTTGCGCGGCGTCTGTTGAACTAAATCTGATATCTTTTTAGATATCCGGAGTAATATAATAGCTCATTTGTTCGTGTGAAATTTCAGCAGTATCATCTGATCACTTATCTCCCCCCTGACTCAACTCATGCTTTTATTATCCAGTTAATGCATCTACCTATGGACATAAGGTTACGGTCCATTCGAATTTGCGATCTACAGTGTTGGGTCTACCTCAGCTGTGCAGTAGTTTGCTTACTTTATTACATGTACACTAGGGTAGCCCGACGAAGTGTTTAGCTAAATTATAAGACTCACCAATAGATAGCTCTTGCTGTGTTCACGCGTTAAATTCCTGTACATGATTGACCTGAGTCCATCCACACTGAACACGAATGTGACAAATTGGTATTTAATGGGCCGTGCGACTTCGGCGCGTTGGCCCCATTCTCTATACGAAGATTTAAAATGTTAAATAGATTGTCTTCATGCGTTATGAACTTGTAGGTGATAAATCGACAAACAATTTATTTAGCAGAAGCCTTCAACGCATTAATCCTATGTTTGTTAGGTACCTTAACGCTGTTTGTTTTACCTTTTATTATGTGAGGCTCAACGTCTAATTGTAGTTGGTCATTGTTTAATAACCATTGACTTCGCTGTATGGTATAACTCTGAATTAAATTAGTGATTAAACGCAATTAATGTTACTTGGGGCCTGTGTTCTGTTCTTCAACAATCAAGTTACAATGGCAACTTTTAGCGTAAGGTATTGACCCAGGAATCATCTATAATGGTTGATATGTAATGGTGTTGCTCGAGCAGTAACGACTGGAATGACTTCTTTGAAAATTTGATGGTTTTCATTTGTGAAATTGTAAGCTTGAATGTCCTTTCTGTCAATGTGGCTGTACGTATGATTCAATGAGCAGGATGGGGATTTTAGATCGTAGCGTTTCTTATCTCATCTGTCGTGCAATGACAGGCATTGGTTGTTTTGGACAAGTTTTGCTCTGCTGTGGTTGTTACCTGGTTGGTATCGAAAATATATATACCCAAATTATAGCGCTAAAATAAGCGAAACACTAATCTAATCACATGGTTACGCTAATCTCAAAAAAGTTAGTCAGCGTCTCAAATGAGACCGCCTTCGGCGGAAGATTGTGTGTCTGGAGTGACCGCCTTCGGCGGGCCACCTACGGTGGCAAAATTGTGGCCTCCGGCTCCGCCCTCGTCAAAATATTGGTCACGTTACTGCAATTTTTTGAAGCGAAAATCGCCACATTTTAATATAATATTTAATTTATATGATTAATTAATTAATTTAATTATGAAAGGCCATTGGATGTAGTGGTCGAGGGAAGTATCTCCTGCCCAAGTTCAGCGCACCATGCGTCTTCAACTGCAAGCTTTCTCCTGAAAACTCGAAGCCATCTCGTCGCCCACATTTTAATCATAGTGTCATCTTCTGAGTTATTGTCTCCATTATGCACATATTTTCCCTCAGACCATTTTAGTAAAGCCTTATCCATCTGACTAAACAAGTCTTTCATGCTCTGTCTTTCACTTTCAACAGTTTTTGACAAGATTTGAGCTTGTTCTGGCGAAAGGCCTGGAACGCTTTTGGCTTGAATCACTTGCCTTAATCTTCCAGTTACTTTGGCAATAGTAGCACTTACCATCTCGAATATGTAAGCTTTTCCGAGCCTTGTTCCGTCTTGCGCAAGTGCCCATTCTACTACACTTTCCGGACTGAGGATGGTATAATTCAAAAGTTTGTCAACAATATTTACTCCAATTCCTGGCTGATCTTTCCAATAATCCATTACACTCTGAATAATTTGAGTGCGGGCTGCTGGTGATACTGGTCCAAGGGCCATTAGTCGCTCCTTGCAGCGCTCGATACAGGAAAGAACATGCGAGAGAGACTTGGAACCTATATGGCAGATAGCGGTCATATAGGCATCAGTTGATAACACCAAGGGCTCGGGAGAGTTCATCTCTAAAGCTTGTTTGTGAATCCTCTCGATTACGGGCTGTATGGTCTCTTCAGGAGACTTTTTACGTAATAACGCAAGAATTTCTTGACCTTCAGCTGCGAAGGGAGTAACTAGGATCACGGTCAGCGGAGTTTGAAGCTGGTGATCTGTAACGTATACTTTCGAGATTAAACCTGAAGTCAGGAGTATCTTTCTCTTTTTCCTCTGTTATTAGTTGTTGATAAGGCGCCGGTAGAGTCCCCTTAATACGCTGCGCAAAGCTAAGGCGGATTTCCTTATCTAGTGCACCTTCAATAAAAGCTTTTTTGGGATCTAGATCAGGCAGCGCGACATCATCAATCCATTCGGTCCATTTCCACGTGAAGCCAAAGTTGCTCAAGTGATGCGAAAACCAATCCATGAACCTGTAGCTCAGTTCAAGATCTATTGAATCAATACTTCGATATAAAAACCGGATGGCTCTTCCTAAACTTGGTGCTATCGCGGCAGGAGCAATTTTGCAGGCCTCTGTCAAGACAGAGTGGTAATAAACCAATTTATGTTCAGGGTGGGGTAACTGGAAAAGCTGCGAAAAGACAGCATCAACAGCAACATCCTCAGGCTTCCAGGTTGACTTGTCTCCTTCCGCATCACGGAGCCTGTCAAATGGGGTCGCTCTCTTCACAAACGTACTTGGCGAGAAGTAACAATCAATACCGATTAAGAATTGGGCGGTCGCATTTCGATTGTAGTCAAGTATATTAATTGTATCGACAATAGCGTCCCTTAGCAAGCAAGAAGCAATATTGTAGGTAGGCGGGACAGTCTCCACATCCTGATTAGCGTAAACCGAGAAATATAGTTCGGGAAACAGCGGACGAGGCCCAGAGGTCAGAGATTCAGGAATGATTATAGCTGGAAGTGGATGTTTTTCCTCCGTAGATGATTCCGATGCAAGTTCTGCCTCCACTAGCACTTTCCATGGTTTTGGTAGGCAGGCTAGTTCCCATCCATTCTCGTTCTCAGCTTGCAACTGCTTCTGTAATAGGCATAGAACACCTATAGGGCCAGAATCATCAACTTTTTCATCATCAGGATACTGGTCAACCAATGTTTGAAGTGCGTGTGGCTCAGAGGCAATTATATCTGTATTTTCGATCATGCTCGTAGCTCTTTCTTGGTTGTCCTTCACTGAAGATGACATGATATAAGGAATTGTAAGCAGTATTATTTTAACTAGCTCGGGTCCAATCATCTGCATCGTTGCATTAGTATAACGGCTTGCCAGGTTCTTAATTTGACCACTTACTTCTTCATTGTTCTCCGTCTGTAATTCCACAGCTTTCGTCAGGAAGTCCTGGAGTACAATCCAGACCCCTTCTCCCTCTAGAATACTTTGCAGACTACCAAGGAATTTCATGAGGAGCTTGACCTCGCGCCATTCCCCCTTTTGAATACAGCTGTTTAGTCGCAGCACAAATCTCTCTAAAGCTTCGTCAACTAGCTCTTTCCGTAATGTATTAATGACCAAGACAATCGAAGCTACAAATGGAATCTTGAAGGGTTGTTCAACAACTAGCTGTATGAGCAAATCAAGAAAACCATATCTCAGATCTTCATCCTCTGCATTATCACAAATTATCTTTGCAACCGAGACGAGTTCATCTTCAACACGTTTTACTGGTGATTCGGCAATAGAGAGAAGTTGTTTCCGGATACGAGCAGAGAGCGGCTCCTCATGGCGTCGACGTTGTGGTCGGCGGTCGTAATCCTCTTCATCTAAGCATTGGTTCAATCTATCAGCCTCGTTGAAAGTGAATTTGAAAGAATGCAAACCTCTATATCTCCTCTTGCGGGCGCTGTGGAAATTTCCTCGAGAGCTTCGCGGCCGCTGATCATAGTCAGCCATGTTTGTAATTGCATGTATTATTAAATGTAACCCAAATTTCATTCTTTTACAAAGCCTATATTAATTTAATCACGTGATTTAAATCTATTCAAAGCGCAACCACTGATTAACCGTCCATAACTTGTCAGCCTCTAATTTTCTTAAGAATAGAGACATAAAAATTTACTGATCATATAAATAATGCTTGATATCAGCCCAAAGAAGGTGCTTCACACATATTTTCATGAAGATGGCATGTCGTTATGATAGAAAATGGATGAAAAACACTTTTCGTAATATTAGTAGCCAGCCAAACCCTTTTTAATCGCCACTAATGGCACAGCTTATCCCGAGGAATCAAAGGAATTTTTTGGGCATACCGACCCAGGAGATGTAACCACCAAACTGTGAAATATAAACCCATTCCACGCGACCAAGCGTGTCATCAAATGTAAAATACGCCTGAGTATCTAGGATGCAATAAAGGAAGTCCAGCCACCAGTCTTTCTCTTCACAGCGAGAAGGGTGGTAAAACAAATCTTAGCAAGCAAAGTCCTTTTCCATCATGCAGAAATTCTAAAAAAAGAGATTTGATATCTGCTGAAACCCATGATTCATAATAGAGGTCAAGAGAATTTTAATTCAACAGCCTGGACACCATTTATCGTGAAAAGCCGTTGTTCAATGCAGAGATGTAATGTTTTCTTTAACGAGGGTTTTATTGAGAGTTTTCTCCCAAGCCAACGGATGACGATTGTTTTTCGCATCATCGATTTCCCAAGTCTCTCACATGATTTACCGATCTACCGCCACATCAGGGAATAAAACGAAATATAGGTAGGTCATATGTTGCGTAGGGTACATATACCATGCGAGGCGCTCAGAAAGTTCAACTCGTAGTCGAGCTATGTACCGAAACGCAGGAAAGTTTATATTCGCTGCTTGTCCATGGAGAGCAACCGATCTCAATCTAATTTGGCAACCATTTTATCCCGAGGTATTGGAACAAAATTATCTAAATCTATCCCTTTAGACTTTAAACTTTCCCGCATATGCTGAGGTACCAATTTCTGATTGAGATTAGGAGCAATCGAGAGTTCTAGAAAAATTTGTTAGGAAAAATATCTTCTGAATTATTTGAATTTTGCTTACCATGGTGGGTGAAATCAAAGAGTGTAGGTAGATCTTTGATGGCACCATTCGGGTGACGAGAATCTGGGAAACGTGTGGATGGATCTCTAAGGTCATCAAAGAATGGGTGAACCATCGCATCAACAGCTGAGAGGCGCTCAGTAGGTGTATAATCCAAAAGAGACGAGATCAAGCTGATTGCATTCTGATCAGCTTTACGGAAAACCTTGTTGAAAGGATGCGGCTTTATCTGAGGGAATTTATGCTCCATATAGTTGGGATTCATTGTACGTATTTGCTCCCGAGTCGGAGTACCTAATACTTTGATGATCTCAACAAGCTGATCGATCCCAGATTCTCCAGGAAATAGAGGTTGACCTAACATCAACTCTGCCATAACACAACCCGTAGACCAAACGTCTAATGAAATCAGTACGTATGCTTATTTTCTATGGGGTGAACTGTGACGGCTTACCAATCTTTGTGGTGTAGTTCGTGGCTCCAAATATTAGTTCAGGAGCCCGGTAGTACCGAGAGCAAATGTAAGAAACGTTTGGCTCATTTTCCACCAAAATCTTTGCACTGCCAAAATCACAAAGCTTCAGAATGCCCGTACTCGGATCCAGCAATAGATTCTGAGGTTTGATATCACGGTGACAGATACCCTGGGAGTGAATGTAGGCCAATGCCCGGAAGAGTTGGTAAGTGTATAACTTGACCTCAAGAATTGGCATGGTTGTTTTCATCTTATTGAAAAACCTAGAGGCCCGGTAAACAGTCTCAGGAACAAATTCTTGAACCAAATTGAGATACACCTCGTCTTTCTGTCAATAGATAGTGATTAGTGAGGAGTTATGGTATGGGGGATTTGACAAAGATCATACACGCTCCCCGTTTGAGTAATAAAAAGCCTTCAATTCTACGATATTTGGGTGGCGCACAATGCGCATGATTTGCAGTTCACGGTTCTTGTATTCAAATTAGTTTGATTTGGAGATGATTCATATTTAACGTGCTAGCTTACCTTGAATCTTTTATCTTGTAGTACTCTTTTTATTGCGGCATCTTCTCCTGAGGGAGACAGTTTCGTTTGAAAGACCACGCCGAAAGATCCATTCCCTACAATCTTGCACTGTGTATATTGCATTTCTCGAGTCTCTCCTGTCACGCCATCTTGGACTTTCTCTCGAACAACCTCTATTGAGCGAGCGTTAGCAGCCAAACGTAGAGCACGCGAGTGGCAGCCTGAAGAACCTTACCCCCAATTCTGAGACTCGAAAAGGCAGCTGGCCGATTCTGCGACATCTTCGGGTCCAAAACCTGCTAATTTCACGAAAGAATTTTGATTCGGAGGAATGTAGGTTGAGGAGAAAGTAAGTTGATGACTTTATGTCGTCCGTGTTGGGCAACTATATAGATAGCACACAACCAGCCTTATGTAGATCTCACTGCGAGGTAATTGAGGCCGATAGACCACGTCGATGGATGGAATCGATGGTAGACTGAGTTTACTCGTTCCAAAGAACCGGCGATCATAAACCAGATGAGATGATGTGGTAGGCTATTGAGGGGTTCAGAGCAAGTTTAACAACCTTGGGAACCGAGACTACACGGTGGTCTTTGAAATTGAAGTGAGTGGAGAAAAGGTTTCTATCAAGTAAGTTGATCTTAGAAATAAGAACGGCAAATGAAAGGTTTTGAAAAATGAGGTTAAAAGACGTAGGCTCACGCGCTCGATTATGAGAGGACGAAATTACGGCAGGGGCAAGATCTGAGGCTGGTGTGTGGTTGGGTGAGCGGGACAAAAAACGTTGTGGTTTTTTGGGGGGGGAGGGGTCAGCACTTTAGGTCAGGTGCTTCACCGTAGATGGACACTGTAAATAAATTTTGTCGATGCCAAAATCGTTTACATACTTTGGACGTAATTACTCGAGAGCACGGCTGTGGGCGTTACAAACGCAAGTCACGAGCATTACTGTGTGACAAAAGCACAACTGGGAAAAATACTTGAATTAATGCAATCTGCCCAGCATTTTTATCTTTACTGTTAGATAATTGCAGAATCGCAAGGGTTAATGATGGATTTATTTGGAGGCGCTAAAACTTCCGGTGGCTGGTAATAAGTTGGTTGATCTGCGCTTAATCACTTCTGCATCGAACGAATGTATCTGATTTATCCGGCCGAAATAAACATGAGCATCAAAAGAATTATTATTACAAGTTGGCTCAAAAACATGTTTAGAATGCATCGATTTAAAAGCGAAATACTTCGAGAAGAATGATGCCAAAGAATATGGTTAAATTCTACAGTTCTAGAAGAGAATTAAACCAAAAAATTCTTCAACCAGTTTGGTGGTGAAGTGTGTGTCGGACAGACTGATACTACCTGAACTTCCCACAATAACAGACATTTTAGCTTGCGCTTACTTGCCAGTATCTGGTTTGGCCATGGCTTCTGCTAACTCCTGTGAGATACTGCAATTTATTTTGAGAACTAACAATAACATAACGATTTGTAGTTATCGCGAATCAGCCCAAGTTACGCATGAGTTCTCCATCTTGAACTTGAAGATAAGGGTACACAGCATGGCTGTCACCATTATATTTTGATTGACTTCCTGAATTAATTTCAGGGGTATGTAGAGCTCCCCTCGTGCGATAATGTAGTTGGCGATAATCTTTACCTTAATATTTGTCTATGCTGCCGAAGTTTTCAACTCACGATACCAGTTTTACTTCAAATTAGGTGCCTTTGTTACTCTGAAATATTTCCTATTCCCCTTCGACAAAAAAATCATTCTATTACTCTAGCCCGCTACAAAGGTTTTAGGATACAGCTCCATGCAGAGATTAAGTGAAACTTCGTTAGCGGCGTAACAATCAATTGCATTTCAGTAAACGTGGTGTTCGAGCAAGCCATAGATCTTCACAACCTTCCTGAGTCTAGATTGATTTCTTCGTCCCTTGACGAATATTGGTTAGATATTCCACCATAAGTTTACATGTATGTAGTTGGCTAGTTATAGAAGATCGTAGGCCTGTGTACTCAGCCAACTTGATACGGAAATTGATACGACGATGCTGCTCGGAACGCTCACGTGTATGATTAGTTTTAAAGGCTCGGCGTCCAAATTTGACTGGACATCGTCACCAATAATACTCAGGAATACATCCAATTGACGTCTCAACTTGCCAACCCCCAGGAAGCAATCGATTTCACTCATGATGGATGTTGAAAGGTCCGCCGAAACATCTATCACAGTCTCTTCCATCTAACAAATTCTCGCGTCTATATGTGGTATGTAGTTCCTTCACTTTCAGAAGCATTCCAAATAATACAACACTATCTCTTATTGCGTATGTCTGTGTCCTTTTTTTGATCATCGAAAATATTCGCTTGTCTTGTTTTGTCTTGTCCAAGACAGTTTGCTATGATGACGCACAGATCACATGGGCTTAATATAATATATCCGTGCGTAAGTGTTAGCTCGGTATGTGCGGGGGGAGAAACTACATCTTCTATCTCTTGAATGCAAAACGGACCTAATTAACTATGAGAATTGTGAGAATAATAATTAAAATAGGCCCTAAAACGATTCCCATTTTATTTGGCCGTATCATTTTTTATATTCCTCAAATGCCTTCAAATTTTAAGAAGAAACAGTTAACCGTGACTTGTTATACATTTGGATACTAGTTACTTTGACACCAGTAGAGCGAGCTCCTACTCAGCTACTTACCTGGACGGAGCTTCACAGCAAGCTATGATCTATAATGAGGCATCCACTGTAACTCGGAAGGGATATCAGGATCCTAAGCCCTGCTTACGAGAAGGTGACATATAAGTACAGGATCATCATTCATGAAAATAAGAGCAATGGACCTTTTCGATACAATGGTCAAAGGCGAATGTATTTTACAACCCCATAGCCTTTGGGTAGATTCTAGAGCGGATTAACGACAGTGGATGTGCTCAATAGACATAATGTATTCAGACGAAAAATTCTTATTCTACTCAGACACATCATTGAATATACTGAGTATATGCTGGATTCTCGCGATTACATGATCGAGCGCCAAACTTGACACGGATACTTGGAGGGAACACGCTTTGCTAAGCATAGACATGTAACTAGCCAAGGCGCATGGGATTTTGATCTCAAAATTTCTAGAGAAGGTGGTATTCTGGCTGAATGTTTCCTCTGCTAACAGTTGCATGTACTGAAGTTAAAGATAAGCCTCTTCAAAAATATATGAGTACATTTTTGTCGCAGTGGATACCAATTCAAAATTAATGAACAGCTCCTGAAGTCATTACAAAAATTTGGTTTTAAAACCTTTAGTAATCGGCTCTAGAGAGCATCTTATCATTGTCGTCCCTTCGCCACATTTTTTAGTGGGGTACTAATGCGGGTAAACTGGACTTATTTATTGGTACATGTAGTTATTGGCGATCAACCTTTCACCCATCCCCTATGTCGGCCAACGTGCATTAGTTCCTGCAGCTAGCCTGATTTGTAAACTACTCAGTACGGCTAGTCATCATATTTTGTATAGACACTGTCTACGATACACAGCAATGCAATCCGCTTTATATTCATAAATTATAATCTTTAGAGTCTAATTCTCTAACATACTCTCTACCGTTTAAGTACATTATAGAATCTAGCGGGTGTATTCTTACAAAACCAGCAGCACAATTCCTACCAAAATGGTTTTCAACGCTTTACACGATTAAGACATGTGGAAAATGCGACCTGCGTTGATTCTTAATCGGGTTAAGCGTTGGCCAAGGAGGGGTCAGGACGAAATTGGGAAGTCAGATGTACTTATTCTCAATCAGGTAAAGCGTTAATACTGATTTATATGTTATCGGATAACGCCTTTTGGTTGGACGATCTTATACAAACTAGTCAAACTAATAGAACTAATGCACATTGCATTTTAGTCAGTTCACCTTTGGAAGGTAAAATTTCTTGATTTGTTTCATGAGTATGAAAGATGACATTTGGAGCTTTGAGTGCGGTGGAGGACGCTTGTAGACGAGTCATCCGGACATTATTTTTGAAGATTTAAGTCCGTGTATTAAGTATTGTTGGGGGGTCTACGATACTAAATTAGGGACTAAGTGCCTCCAGCCGATCTCTTCACTATCATAATACCCTATAGCTGGTGGAAAGTATTGGTTAGAAAACCCTGCTTTCCCTGTAAAACAGTAAAACACGGATAATGTACGTTCCAACCGCGAGATAGCGCTGTCACATTTTCAGAGTAATTAGATTGTGCCAACAGCTATTTAAGAACTAACTTTCATGTCCTACAACTTCTCACGATGTTAATGGATGTTAAAAATCTCAATTATAATCCATTCCAGAATATAATATTTAATGACTAAAAAATTTGAAGAATTAATACTTTGTAACGTATTCCACGTCAGTACGGATCTATCATCCATAAATGGTAGTGATCTTCGCAGATCTCAGATCACCATCAATCTTCATCCTCTCCCTTATTGTCGCTGATTCAATCATCGCTTTTGCCGCTGTCTAGTTTTACACTAATTTTCGTTCTTGAAACTAAAATAAGACTTAAGGTCAACAACCCAATGGTATTGAATCTTATTAATCTCTTGTGGAAATGAATTCACCAAATAAGCCTCCACCACCAGCCTGAGGTGGTTACGCACAACAGTTGACACGAGACTAGCGAGTTTAGGTAAATATATTACAAATGTGAGGATAGTTCTTCTCGTATATGGAGTGGCCTCCTTGAGACTAGAGCTAGAAGTTATGCAAGACAACGCTCCTTCTTACAAGGCAGCTTATACTATTGAATGGCAACAATTCTCTCCAGATCTTAACCCAATCGAAAATATCTGGAATATGATGAAGCATTATAACCGATTCAAACATCCAGACTTGGATCAAGGGAAGTAGCGCTCACAAGATGACCTTCGCCACACTGTGAGGGAATCCTGGGACGGGGCAGTGGACAAGGCTAAATTAGAACAACTCATAGAGTCAATGCCGCGAAGAATCAGGGCCATTTATGAAGCTGGAGATGGAATAACCAAGTACTGAGCCGAGGCTCCTGTCCTGATATCTCAATATTGCACAAATTGCTCTGATAATTGCATAATATTTCTTTTATATACCAAAAGCAGATGTTAACGTTCATTACGTCCTTTTCCCATACAAAAATTTCAGGTTTAGCAAGAATCATCTGTAAATCAAGCCACTACAAGTTAGCATACTCTCATTCAAGGGTCCTGAAGGGTCGGATGGTGTAGTAGTGCATCGTCCAGGCCGTTCTCCCAAGTAAATTCTGGGTATCCTGAACACATGCCCCATTTGAGACAGGAGAAAGCTGGTTCAAATCCAGCAAGACCCAAAAGCCACATTTCTCGCGTTGTCGCTGTTCTCGTAGAGTGACGAAGGCATGCTC
>JAATOF010004018.1:0-10323 GCA_013170925.1 Podosphaera leucotricha | reverse complement strand
GTTGTGATTTGGCCATCACGAACGCGATGGCCGAACTAAAATGCACTTCTGTAGGAATCGACTTGTAGAACTCGATTTAGAGGGAATAGCTGGATAGGAATAGGAAGACGTGAGCGGTGTGTATGAATCTTTTTCGAGAAGTTTTATTGTGAACTATGAAGGCTATAAATAATTACAGGATTGTCACATGACCAAGTCATGTGAGGCTTAAATACCATCACATATACATAGATCTTCTGGGCCCGGCTGAACGTCTCAGAAGAGTAGCTGTGTCAGCGGATTTCGTCCTGATGTCGGTAGTAAGGAAGACATGCGCCCAGTGGCTTATGGTAGATTTTTCTTGGCAGCTACACACCCGTTGATGGTTTTCGTCTAGTTAGCTGGAGGTGGGAGATAATGGGTTCAAGGCACCCCCAAGTGTTTACTCGAATGAAGATCTGTGGAGGCATAGGAACGGTCATCTACTTGAGGAATAGGCGTCTCTTGCCTATAGGTAGAGAGAATGCACATCTCTGATGGTCATCGACTCAAATGGACAACAACAAAATAAAATCTTGAGGGGCTCTTACCATTGTGCAAATAGCCTTGGCACATTGTTTCAGTTCACACTTGGGCCAAAAATAATTAAGATCTGTAATAATCCCGACCATAATTATTTCTGGTATGCTATGGTAGCAATACAACAAACAAGGGTTAATTGGAAATAGATACAATAAGAGAATTTGACGAACCATCCTTTGCATTCTGGACTAACTGACAGTTCTTTCCAGAGACTAAAATTGCTGCCACATCAGATTTAAGAATATTATCTGCGTTTGCGGCGGCCAATCGCCTTGTGTTGTATTGAAAATTGCACGTAAATTTTAATGCGTTCGTTAGACTAGGAATAAACTTAAGATTAGAGTTTGAACGTCGATAGCATCTGTTAATTTCAACATAAGCTTCTAAAATTATGAAGCTTCTAGATGAACTAAGTAGTGCGTAGAAACAATTTTTTTCTATCCAAGGACGTCCTTAGAAGGAGGACTGATATACAGCAAATCAAATTATCCAGCTATTTAGCTACCCATATGTGACGCATCTCAGGTCGTTGCGTTATATAAAATGCGTTTGAAACCGGCCAGCTACAGAAAATAATTCAGATAAGCCAGCAGCAAAATTTCTGGTCGCGATGAATCAAAGTAAATTTATGCCAAATACCTTATGCTCTACATAGAGACTTCCTCAAGTAAGTGAGCTGTTTGCATCACTTATATTGCAATCCTAATTTAGGTACCAACGGTAGATTTTTGTCGTTGATTCCAACGCCAGAGGGTAGAATCGGTTAAGAGTATGTTTGTAGCGTACCGAAACAGATGATACATTACTGTAAATAATATTATGATTAAGAAGTGCTCTAGGTCAGTGCGGATTACACATGATCTGAACATAAGAGATTTAAGGAGATAGGAAGTTTTCCATTCGACGGCTCACTAACTTAATTTGTCTCGATAAATTTGGAAATCTCTAAATTTAAGCAACTTACGAGCGTTAGTACTAATGGATACTTATTCCGTTAATCCACGTGCGGAAAGAATAAAGCACAACGTCGGAGAGTTTGATAGGACAGTTTTATCGGCTAGAAAGAACAGGTCGACGTGCTAGAATGAGTGTGGGGTTCAATAACCCGGTAATTCTTTGCAGAAGTAGATCTGTAGTCCCAATCTTACTCTTGGATCTGCAGGTACCCGTTGCTTGTTTGGTACACTAATGTACCGAATTTCTAGAAGATGCAGACATCCTTTGGGAAAGTAACTTTGATATAATAAAAGGAGCTGTTAATGTATTGTCACTTTTATTACAAAGCTAGACGAAGCCTAGAAAAGACGGATTAGGAAAAGGATTCCGTAAAAATACCGTTAACTTTCCATTGGATACTCAAGCTATGAGCTCCCATTTCATAGAAAGGTTTCAAATTAGAAATTAGCAGGCTTGAAATATGACTAGTCTGTTAGTCGCTTGATTTGTTGATCTAAGACTGGTAAAAGAATTATCATAGCAAATAATAAGTCGTTCAAAGAGATGAGTTTTAATCTTGTGACGATAATTATGGGGCTTAATTCCCAGGACAGAGAGAGTAATTTTGACAACACCTAGACTCGATGGGTGCAGATGGCAAGGTTATCGGAAACTGTGACTCTTACTTTCTAGTATCCGAAGTAGAATACTTTTCGAATCTGTAGCATATCAAAATCTAGAGTTATTTTCATCTTATGTTTATAATTTGTCAGATATCGGCTCATCTAGACCCATAAATCAATCATAAACGGTCGCACACTCCGGAAAGCGTCGTAACGAAGTGGATGACAGAGAGATATAACGCCCAGGCTGAAGGTGAGTTTGAAACCATATGCCTAGAATAATCGGAGCTTGATTACCAATAGTGTATAAGGCTTGAATGCCTAAAACATATATCGAGTAACAGTGTTCTATCTCAGAAATCTTAGGTTCGTCAAACTGAGCTAGGAGAGGCTACTGAGAGCAAACATTTTGTATGCACTCTATATTGTACAGCTGTACAGGTGCAGTTTCATAATATACTAACAACTGCCTGAAGATTCTCAAAAACGGAACTGCCGTTTACAGCCTGTGTGTATGTACAACGAAACAGTCCATTACAAACATTTGAACACTGAGACAGGAAAGTGGTGAGCAGTCATCTTATCATGCTCAGAAACGTAGAGACCCGCACTATCCTGAGCGTTTTTGATTTGTTTTTGTCTGGACAGAGAATGGACGCATCTTGGCTACGTCGAAGATTCAGAAACACACCAAGCACCAATATTAAAGCCTGGAGCACGCCTAGGCTTCGACCAAACCCACATGACAGCTTTCATGAAGATAACGATGATTTAATTGTGGTTGGTTTTATTTTACTCCTCCGATTTCGTTTTCAGAGTTGAACTTGCTGACAAGGAGATAAGACTGACAGGACCTTACGAAATGATCTCCTTCCTGTATCCTCCATTCAGACTTTGTCGGAGCAATACCAAGAGGATCAAAATAGTGAATTCTTAAGTAAAAACTATCAGGATCAATCTCAAGCAAATTGCTTCACTCATTTTGAATTGCTTCCAGGAAACCTGGATAGTGGTTTAAATATTGAAAATTTCCGACAAACTATCATTGAGCCACTAAATGGACATCACTGTAGAGATCAATCCGGTCTGCATCCGCCAATGCAAGCTTATTTCAATCATATAAATCCTATCGTG
The DNA here is from genome assembly GCA_013170925.1 of Podosphaera leucotricha. Taxonomy (NCBI): domain Eukaryota; kingdom Fungi; phylum Ascomycota; class Leotiomycetes; order Helotiales; family Erysiphaceae; genus Podosphaera; species Podosphaera leucotricha. Next base: position 7,069 of record JAATOF010004018.1, on the reverse strand, counting down.
ACCGGAGAACAGCTACAAACGAGCTTTCTCGATGAAAAATGGGGGGTAGATCAAAGATATGGAATCAATAGCAACAACACTGGCCAAATGAATAGCGATAACATAATACCAGCAGATAGGCAACTATCTGGAATGAAATATCTTGACATTCAAAACAATCAAGAAATCTCTTCCCATTCGACTTGGCAAGGATGCATCGCCGATGATGCAGGATTTTATTCTCACGATTGTAATATGATGTATTGTGCAAGTGTACCGCCCATAAACTGTCAAAATTACGGAAATCAGTCATGCTATGGAAGGTTTCCTGGCACCAAATGGCCATCTCAGAGTAACTTTTCCGAGAAAAATTCTCCAGGAGTTTCGGTTCCAGTGCTAACATCGACGCCATTGAACCCAAAATCAAGCCAGGAAAATTCAATGTGGTCTGATTATCGAATTCCCTCTTGCGCTGAAGAGGAGATTTTGGAATCGATGCCCATTTTACCGAGAATCGAAGGTCAGAGTTGGAGGCAAGAAATTCCAGATCTTAAAGCGACTCCTTTTCAGCACAACACAACACCTGTAGCGGGCTTTGAATTTAGCCCTATCTCTAATGTAAGTCTACCTCGAATCAGCCCTAGTTGCCATACAGACGATGTGCCTCATCCTCATGCTGTAAATTCTATATCGGATAAGCGTGGCTCTTTTTACAATACGGAACCTTCTCCATATGCATCATCACCACCAGAGATTAACCCTTTCTATGAAGATATGCATAACAAAGGCCAGAAATCTTATGCAACAGCCCGACTAAGCGCTAAAGATGAATTTTTAATTCAAAAGAAGCAGGCTGGGATGTCCTATAAAGATATTAAGCGACAAGGGGGTTATACAGAGGCAGAATCCACTCTTCGTGGACGTTTCCGTACGTTAACTAAAGCGAAGTCTGCTCGAGTGAGAAAGCCAGAATGGACTGATAATGATGTGAGACTCTTTTGTGGTTGGTTTGTAGGCAGTCGTATGTTGACTGATAAACAGAATCGACTTCTCAAGCAGGCTGTCAATCAGTTGGCACCGAAGGGTAATAGAAGCAAAATCCCATGGAAAAAGGTAGCTGAGTTTATCGTAGAAAATGGTGGATCTTATCACTTTGGTAATTCTACATGCCGTAAACGCTGGGACGAACTGCATGATACTGCTAAGGTGCCAGTTGTATCACAAGAGTGAGTTTATCAAAGTAACTTAATTTTCTCTTGTATTATTATACGAAAATTATATATTGTTTAATATAAGCGATTAACTTTATAATATATAATTCGACCGCGGGTCATATCCCTAAATCTCATCAGGTCGTGGGACTGTGAAACTTGAAAGTACTCCCTACTCTGATACGTAACGTTAGCACTGGCTGCTTGCTCACTTTTAATCTCATTTCTTGTGAGAATAGTTCATTTAGCTAATCTGTGTCTTATTTGATGCATACCTCGAGCGATAAATCAAGAGCAGGTTTTTATTCCAAGAGACTTATTTTTTGACTATCAGCATTTCTGATCAAAAAAAGCGACACTTTAGGACAGTATATGGATTAAATTTAAATAAAAATCTTCTTGAGGGTTTTGTGAGCTCTGGTAAATTGTTTGTCATAAAAACCACACTCTATGCTTTGAATTGTCTGAACGGTTCTCCTATCAACCTGCTACACTCTTCTTACTTTGAAATTAGGATCGTTAAATTTTGGCCGTTCGTTTGGACGCCGAGGCAGTATTCATGTTGAGCACAGCACAGTACCAAATACAAAGATCGACGGTACATAGAGGGCAAGTAAGGCTCCTAGTGTTGGCGGACGCAAGTACATGATTCAGAAACCGGTTAGAAACTCTTCTGTGTCCATAATTCGATAGTTCTTAGTTCTCTCTCATTAGATAGAGCGTTTTGCGTTTTGAGTGACGTGACAAATTTTGAAGTTGTGTTATAAAGATGATCAATAACACGACCATAGGATTTGATTAATCCTCCTGTTTGTGTTTCTCATTGGTTCGCTTGATATGAAAAGATTAATTGTCGGGCGAAACTGATTGCTTTGGTCGATCGATGGAGGCCTCTATGAATCCGAATATACTTATACTTACATGCTTATTCATGTACCAGTATTTACAATGTATTTACATTTGGCCTGATATTAATCACCACAGACACGGAAGCTTGCTCCCGGTGCTCATCGTCTACGATCATGAGCAGCGCAATTTCAACTCATGTTGACTCGACGGGGTCAAAGAATTTTGCCAACTTTGACCTCCCTAATCTACGCTCACATTTCATCCTTCTTAAGTATATGTTCCAAAGCTGATTTGTTCCACTGTGGAGCATCTATCCTGAAGGCATAATTAATGGTTTTGTAAAGCAAATTTTTTGTTGTGAACGAAAAATTATATCACCAAAGTTGTTCAAAATTGCTTCTTAGAAATCCGATCTAGTATAATGTTATTGAAACAACTGATATGTATTTTAGGCCTTCACAGTTGGGGCTTAAGTTTCGGAGCAAGTAGATATAGAGCAGGCCACTATTGATAATTGTTTGTTAACGCGACTAATCATGGGAGCGTAGTCCAACTTCAAAGGGTTTGCCCGCTCGCTCCAAAAAATGTGTGCGATGTGCCACCTACAGGAATTGAACCTGTGATCTTAGCATATCCGGAGTGGGTACAAGTGCTACGCGTTACCACTGCGCCAAGGAGGCCCGTTGGCTGCGTTGAACTATAATAAAATATACATTAATATATTATTATTGTCTAAATCTATAGTTTATTGACCTGCATAGCGCCTATAGGAGGATGATGTAAATGATGGCTATAGCTATGATAGTGAGGATAGTGACAGTAATAGATAAACATGTAGTAATTACCTGAAGGGGTAATTAACCAGCCGTGTCTTGATTGTTTTGCTTCCAGCAACTTTTAGGGTCCATGATGTGTATTTTACTTGCTTAAAGATTAGCTGAGAATCCCCGAGTCAAGCTTAAATCGTTGCTCTGACGGCACAGTAAAAAAATCGAGAAAATTATTTTCGAGCCTGCCACGCTTTGAAATTAGGTATCCTCAACTCAAAATATATTTTTCTAGACGAGTAACGAGCTATCCTTGACTTGGTACATGGGGTAAAGAGGAGAGTAATTTCTCAAGACGATCTGTCGGAAGAGCGGGGGTCAAGAAGATCCGTGATTACCTCATCAACAGCAGCTGTAAATTATCATGTTGACGACGTCGACATCGTAAATACCAGTTAATATACCACGAATAATATACCAACGTCTCATCGAATAGTTGTGTTATACTCAAATTCATTCAATCTTGCTAGAAATATTAGTAGGGCCTCTCCTCAAAGTCTCTCCAAAATGGTGAGGATGGTCACGACGTGTCGTGGTCCACCATCATCTCTAAAACTTACTTCACTCGATGTCTTCCTTCTCTGCGTGTGTCCAATAATCCTCTTAGTAGGCCATTTATTCGGAATTTTAGATCCTGCGTCGAGAAAGTCTTCGTATAATCCGCTCACCCAATCACATATTCCGAACACGGCGCCCTCCTACTTCGCCAAAAAAAATAATATCTTCAATGTCTTCTTTGTCAAGCAAGGCTGGGCCTGGATCACCTTTAGTTATCTCTTTTTTCTCTTCACGCACCCATTTACTGGCCCAACCACATCACTGGCTGTGACATCCCGGCGCCTCCACGGTCTCGGAAGATACGGTCTCGTGACTATATGGTGGATCTGCGTGACGCAATGGTTTTTTGGACCTCCAATTATTGATCGTGGCTTCACTATCACTGGTGGACAGTGTGAACTTCCAGGCCTAAATACCCAACCTATCAACCGCGATCAGACAAAAGTGTTTATGACGGGCGTGGCGTGCAAGGCAGGAGGAGGCCAGTGGAAAGGTGGTCATGATATTAGTGGCCATGTGTTCCTACTTGCGCTTGGCAGCCTTTTCCTCTGTCAAGAAGTCCTGTACGTATCCCTGGCCAGGAATAAAGAGGAGAGATTAATCACTCTGGCGACTGGGACAGTAGCCAGTGCAGATAGTATCGGTCATACAAAACTTCCAAAAGACGTTATGGGAATCTGGTCGTTAGGCTCAAAATTGGCAATTGGAGTGGCTGTTGCGAACTTTTTTATGCTCTTGATGACCGCTGCTTATTTCCATACTTGGTTTGAGAAAGTAAGTGTCGATACATAGGTGTGATTCTATGATCTAACGAGCGCCAAACTAATATTATCTAGGTTACTGGTTTGATAATGGCTCTTTTTGGTATTTTTATAACGTACTTCTTACCTCGTTTTGATATGACTTCAAGAACAATATTATCTATGCCTGGAGTATAAATTAATCTAATAACCTACAAAAACTAATAACATTCACATTCCATTTGTGAATTTCGGTGAGCTAAAAAAATGGAATGCAGGAGTTCAAGTTTATCTCTTTTAATACCATTTCTCTTTCACGTCGAGTTCGGAAGAAAAAAAATGTTTGCCAAATCTTCTTTGATTTCGTAGATTATATTATAGGCGATTTTCGAAGAATATTTAGTATACATTTGGCACTTCACCTTATCCCCACCCATACATCACAATCACGTTAACTCTCCTTGACGCGATTTCTATCCTCTACCGCGAAGCCGACATCTCTGATAGACCTTGTCTAGCCCTAATCTCATTATTCCAACATCCGACGCGACGTACGTTGATCTCAACTTAGATGGATTCGGAGCCGGGCGTCCTTTTGCATTTCTTGCCCTTACATTTCTTTCCCTTCTTTCCCTTAGTCTTCTTAACCTTCTTCTTGATTGTCTTTCTGAACTTACGATGCTTCTTCTTTAGGCCGGGATCACGCTTCACGATGACATCACCTTCGCTTTTTGCATCAGTTTCTAAATTGCTATTGGGGGCTTCCGAGTTAGCCTGAATATTTGCGGAATTGCTAACTTCAGGGCTATTTGCGGCTACAGCTGACTTCTCATCTGTACCTGAGTTTCCTTGGATTAGATCCTCCGCCCCATTTTTAGAAGACTGGTCACTACTCTCGCCTTCGGAAACCACTGCTGCTGTGAGACTATCTATTGGTGCTTCTTTGGGCACTGAAGGGTCGACTGGATTAGCGGGAGCTTCGGCATTCATTGGCGCTGCTGCGTCCACTGGATTTGTAGGGGCTTCGGCATCCATTGAATTTGCAGAATCTTCAGCATTGAACGAGTTTGCAGAATCTTCGGCATCGAATGAGTTTGCAGGATCTTCAGCATCGAATGAATTTGCTGAGTCTTCAGCATCGAACGAGTTGGCAGGATCTTCGGCATCGAATGAATTTGCTGAGTCTTCAGCATCGAACGAGTTGGCAGGGTCTTCGGCATCGAATGAATTGGCAGGATCTTCGGCATCGAATGAATTGGCAGGATCTTCGGCATCGAATGAATTTGCGGGGTCTTCGGCATCGAATGAGTTGGCAGGGACTTCAGCGTCCATGGAATTAGACGAAGAGTAATCCGAATTTCCATCAGAACTTGCCATTGTATTAGCTCTTACCTCGACATCTGCGTCAGAATCGGAATCAGAGTCGGAATCAGAATCGCTTTCAGTGTCATCGGAATCATTAACATCAGTAGCTCCTGAACTAGTTCGCTTTTCGATGTCACTTCGACTCTTAAGCTCAGTGCTAGTACTATGATAGACAAAACCACCGATACTGCGCTTCTTAGAGAGATTAGATTTCTGCATTTCCATGTCATTATCTTCGACATCGCGATTAATTAGAGCTGTATTGCTTTCGGAAGCGACAGGAGCAGCTTGAACGGCCATACCGGCACAAAAGGCCAATATGAGAGATGCTGTTGAAGAACGCATGGTGTAATGAGAATTGAATATTAATCTAAAATTGAAGAAGGACCGCGATAATAATTAGAATTCGCTGAGAACGAATGAAGATGGGTGAAGAAGAAAAGTTCAACCCGGGCCTCTTAGAAGCTTTATAACTTCACTTGATTCTTGACAACGAGTCATGAATATGACTATAATATCATGTAAAGTCGTTGTCGTTCATGCTTAGCCAAGTTGACGTGCCCTAGTTATTTCTTGCCGAAGATCCGAAGTCTGCAAATATGGGTGAAATGTGGACACCATTTGATAAAAAATGATATGGCCAAAAGCTTAATAATTTTTCACGAATCATGAAGATCCAAAATAGAATATTTTGCTGCCTCCAGATTAAATGGAGGAATAATTAGAGGTTAGCATGCTATTTTGGGCCCAGAGATTGCCGAACGTCGCAGAGTGTCAGAAAATCACTATTTTTATCTTTACGACGACATTGCTGCTTGACGCACAATTTTAAATTTACAGCCAAATAACATATCTTGACTTGGAAATCATTACACTATCTCAAGAAGCCCTCTTAAAGCTTTCAATTACATGTTAGTTCAATACACCCGAATTTCATGGAAGATAGAAGCGATAAATTAAAAAACTCCACTTTCGTATCCCTGTAACCCATCAGTTATAACCACGTGACTATTTTGAAATTTATCGCCAAGCCAAGTTGAATGAAACACTCTTTTCAAGTCTCTAATTGGCTCTTGTATAGTATCTAAACTTCATATACTATCTATGACATGTAATGTCATGTGGTGAATTAAAAAGGCGATTTCAATGCAGAATTCATCCTCATCTAGGTCGAAACCTCTTTTAATTATTCTAATCCCCCTTTTACTGACCACACTAATTAGTTGACAAAGCAAATACGGATTTCCTCGTAATTATTCGGTTTTTTCCTTCTGCATTATCTCACGTCCTTTGACAAATAAAAAACAAATCTCTTTAATTGTCTGAGTCTATGAGATTTCCTCTCAAGTTAAGGGATCCCTAAATATTCTAATTATAGCTACGTCCACATGGGAGTTAGTTTATTCTTTCCTATTGGTCCGTGCATACTGACGCTGCCACTCGTACCCGTACCGCCACAGTTATTAGGCTCGGTCAATAGTGTCCCGGCTGGCAAAGTCGAACTCACGCGGTGCCGGCTGTAAACGCCCAGTATGTTTGC
>JAATOF010004013.1:0-13916 GCA_013170925.1 Podosphaera leucotricha | reverse complement strand
GTGAAGCAACGCTCGTTTCACCCGGGACAACTCGTTATGCTATACGATGGAGTCTCAGCGAAGAAAAAACTCCGGCCTTCCTGGAGAGGACCTTTTGTCATCACCGGTCCTGGTGGGGATCACGAGAAATCGTACATAATTCGCCAAATTGACGGCTCACCCATCCGACGCACTTACCACGGGGATCACCTGAAAGTCTTTCGTCTACAAGAGGGGTACCTCAGAATGGGAGAGAAAGAAGACCTTCCGACCTACCAGAATATCCGACTAGGAAAGGCGTGTCATAAATTGCCAAAGGTGGCCAAACAGCGACCCGGAGTCCTGAGTCGCCGAGTTGAGTTAGTCCAGGGCGTTGAGGGAAGGTTCGCGATAGAGCACGATCGGGGAAAGTGTAAGACTGAGGATTACCAGGAGGGTTAGACGGTGCACCCGGGACTAGGAGAAATTGAGTTCTGAAGGCGGAGGTATCAGAGTCCAAGGGGGTTAGGCTAATCGGTGGAAATAAGAAGCCGGCAGGCTTAAAAAAATTCTGGTGCGAGTTACGTGGGGCTCATTATTCGATAAATCGCTGGCTAGCGCTGAGGCACAGAGTGGGGGCACTCTTGTCGGTCGGACTTGTAAACCCATGTAACAGGTCATGTGGCCTCGCGTAGCTAGTCGCATAGTCTCTATAGATAGGATCTCACTGGCCGGAGTAATGGGACATCTATCGCACCCGTCCCGAACGTACGCACGCGCTTTTCTACGACAAGTATAAGGGGTAGCAAATTGGTTGTGTGAGTCCCGAATGTCTCCGGCCCTAGCCTACGTGGGAACTCGGGATAGGAACCATGCAACAAACTCATCACTCATGACACCACGCGCCAATGAAGGAGCTTTCCAGTCCCAAATTCTGGACCAATCAGCCACGAACGCAAATTTTACTCCTTCACGAGAGCAAAGCGTATTGACACACGTAGTGTTAATACCCCGGTCACGGTGCAGTCCATGACGCCGTCCTCAACGACGCCTCTGGCAACCAACCGAGGAAGTGACAGTCACCCGTACGGCTGCAGAACTGCCGAGTCTCGCTGATGCGCTCGCGCAGCGGGCGAACCCTGATCGGACAAACCGACCGACGCACTGTCGTGATGACCCCCTTTGTTCTCGAACAGGGTGCTGCCATCTAGAATTGACTCTCGAAGCAGCTCCGTCACAAACCCGACTGACTGTCAGGCCTTTCACTAATGCTGAGGTAGCTCGCTCAGATGCCATCTTCTCTTCATCAATAGGTTGGTTGGGTTGGTGGCTCGCTCCTCTTTGGTACGCGGTTCTAGGGTGGGGGTGGTTGGATTCGACGGCGCGAGTAGACCTTTCGAACCATCCATTACTTCAATGTAGTAGTAGTAGTTAGTTCCTTGGGACTTGCCGTAGCAGGGGAAAATTGGTGCTATATCAAGACATCTTGGTGTACGTATGTATATGATAAATTTGGTATGAAATGTTCATAGATTCCCTTCTTTTTTACACTAGTTTCTATTTGGGCTATCGCCACAGCTTTATACTTTTTGTCTTCTACACAAAGATCCTTTAAATAAGGACTTGGCAGTAGCTATTTTTAACAGTATACTTTTCAATCATTCAAGGTGGAATTTTATTTCAAGCATCTCCAACTACTACCCTTCGCCGTGCTCAGATCAGGGTGGGCGGCACATGCAAGTGTTCCCTCATAGCATGTTGCGGCGGCGGAATCAATTGATGGTGGTAAACACCAGAGCAAGTCCAATATATAAAATTAGTTAATTATTCTACTCTAAAAAAGGAATTGAGAAAGCACCCTTCTCATCAGTTATATATCTCTATCGCTGTTCTGGGCCTGTTTGCAACTAGTTTTCCTGCAACTACCAATCCCAAGCATACAATGTGAATCATCATATCAGCCTCGCCAAGATTGTATGTTCGGACATACTCTTCTCATGGGTTTATCGCGTAACAAAAGTAAATGTTTCTATATAGGTACCCGGATCTAATCTAGCCCGAACCATACATTAATGCGGTTGTGACGTAATTATCGATTGAACAGAAAAACTGCACGTTTCAAATACGGATAAAGTCAGCCTCAATATCGAGGTTTGAGTCTTCTCAACGTCTTCATTAGCACATGTATGTCCTCCACACTGATCCATGAACGCAATTACGGAGTCAGGGAGAGATAGCACTTCATCCTCATCACCACTCAGAATTGAAGCAGCTTTCTGTTGAAGTTTGAAAATGCCTGCGCCAGTCAGGGTGGTCGTAGTAGTGATTCGAGCTCTTCTTGAGCGTTCCCGCACCATAGTTTTTCTAGCTCGCGGAAGAAGACAAGCACTGCAGGATCAACTGGTTTCTTCAAGCTTAAACACTGCCATGGCTTTATTTTTTGAGGCGGCCATCTTGCCCTCAATCTTACGAATATCTTTATTTACCCAACTTTTTCGCCTTGATCTCCACTCTCCACTCTCTTATCCCCCTCAAATGTGTACATTTGTGCGTGATGTAGACTATATGACGGGATCGAATCTCTCTCAGCTTTGTAGCTGCTGCTCTAGGATTAGTAGGGTGTTGATATATGTAAGTTGGTGTTTAAGGGAGACCCCCTGGAAGCTCTAATTCCTCAGCTTTTCGCTTTCGATTAGTGCTCTTCACCTCTTTTCGTGCTGACTTTTCAGTCGATTTTGATACCGATCTCTAAGACGTAGCCCCTTCTTCATACTAATCGGCTAGATTCCGGGCTTACGAAAGGAGCTCCTTTTCGAGTATGAAGGCATCGCGGGCTCCCTAAATTCAGCTACATCTCGAAAAAAGAAGGGTAGAGAATACTCAAGATCAAGCTCACGAATCGCTCTGCGAAGAGACTTCTGTTGCTGGTGCTTCCACTGCTAGAAAAAATTCCAACATCGAGTGGCTGCATACAGTGAGTCTCGTACGAGAGGAAAGACTGTAGGTGAATCTTATGAGCGTACGCCGTCTGAATGAAGTTACCGCCACAGTGACTTTTGTAGCCATCTAATGGTAGAATATTCAAGTACTTGTCTCTAGGAATGTGCTGCAAGAAGTGGGCCAGATATTTATCCATCAGTTCAACTCTTTCCGACACTAGTTATTCATCAACCCCTTGCCAGGGACAATAAAGAAGGGTGATAACTTGTCTCCAGCAGCATTAATATCTCAATTATTGAGATTGATGTTCTATCCATCGGACCAGGCGTAAAGAATTCAGTTGTGTCTGTTAGAACTATTACTTCTTCACCAAATAGTACACCCACTCGGGCACCAGTGTCATCCATATTACATACTCTGCTGCGCCCACCTTTGATAGTCAGAATACCACTGTTTCAACTTTTCTTCCGGATGCGATTCGTGTCTTGCATGCCCATTGGCTTTGTTTTGATAGTATGAGGGCCAAGGTGATCTTTGCAAGTCCGATACCAGTTTGAGAGCCATGAATCCGAAGGAGGAGGACGAGAGAAGGTGATGCTTTAGGTAGCAGAAAAGCAAGAGCTGAGTTGACTAAAGCCTAAGTGGCGGCCATATCATTTGCCTGCTCCCTACAGTTTGCGATTATAGCTGCCTCTTGAGCTTTATCTAGCATTCGATTATTGCCACCGTGACGGTTGAACTCTCCTTGTTTATTCACGTCTCGGATTTTAGTACGTCAAACTCGATTATCTACCACTTTTCGATATCGAACAGGGTCGAGATGGAATCCACGGTATGCTTTGGTAGGGCTGGGATACTGGCTATTGAAGGGACCAATAGAGTCAGGATCTAGCATATATTCGACGGCGCGTGTATTCCTCTCACCATCGTCTGTAGGTAATTGATATTTCGGTGTCTCTTGTGGAATAGGAGTCATTTTCACAGGTATGATATCAGTGTATTCAATTTTCCTGGGAAGACAGATAATTAAAACGTATATAGGAATACTTGCAAACGGACGGGTGTGTAGATAATTAATTCTTTGTCGTAACTATCTCGTGTATTTAGATTCTATTTTGAGATACAGTATTCCCTCCTCATGGAACGGAATTGTCACTGACTCGGAAGATGATATTTAGGTAATTATAAACTCGACAACGGACCTTCAACAGACTCTAATCTTGTGATAAGTGACCATCCAGTTCTAAAAAACTGTTGATAAAATTACCCAAACTTCTGCTTAACATCGATCCCTTTCTACCCTATTAATTAAAACATGTGAGGCGTGGAAAAAGACTGGTCTGCATCTCGCTGTTACCGCGGAATATCATCACACGGAATTTTAAAATACCAGAGGATAGATCTAAGTAGGCTTGTGTTTTTACTTGGAAACAATGAGATCCAATGCCACTTACGATAAATATCGTTGAAAATATGAATGTCGCAAACCATCCACTGGAGCTTATGAAAGTCTGGATCGATCTTGAATCTACCATCACAAGGAAAACCTCGCTATTTCACGCTGAGACGTTTTGTCCCGGTCGATTTCAATGAATTTATCTTAGCAGGAGAAGGAGTAATATGGGATATCGGGAAGGCCTCGAGACTGCGAATTTGAAATGGCTAGCTCTTCACTTAAGTTGGATGAGTGAGTATACCGACGGCTTGAATCAAATAGTGGAACTGGTCTCCGTTAATCTCGCCTGACTGTACCAAGTTCACAGGAAAATGAGCACATTTGAAATTTTACTCTATATCCAGCAATATAACTCCTCTGCTAAAAAGTAATTACTCGAACATATTCCGGTGGCTTAGTGATATGCTCCCATTTCTCGACATCTTACAGAAAACTATCCTGCTAAGCCACCTTGGGGAGAAGTCGTTACTTATTCTGCCTAGAAGACAACTTAATTAAGCGACCTATGTTACTGGCTCGACAGTCCAAAATTGGATCAAGAGAATTTCGTTAGAAGTAGTGCAGGATGGTCTGGTCTAGGAACCTATCGTTCCTATACCTTACATCAAGGTGAAGATCGCAAGGAGATGTCGCAGTTTCTTTCTATCAAGGTGTGTGTCCGTGTTATTTCTCGTCTGATGTAGACCAAGCCACCGTACCTTAAGACGTGTGAAAGATATCGAGAAGACATAATCTTCTATACTTTGGCAGTGTATGTCTGGTACCCGACTTTTCCGATCGCAAAGGCAGTGCTAGCTTGTTGCATCAGGCCAGAAAACCACTCTCATTCCTTAAACGGACAGCTGCAGTCATATGCAGAAAAGTCTTGTAGGAGTAAAACCTACCGTCTCGAAGGCCCAGCCAGCACCTAGCCACTTATGCCAGTAGCTTATTATTATAAGTAATGTCGCCACCTCTTCGAGGAATGTTGTCAATAGAGCCCTTCGCCCCATGTCTCTGGGACAATGATGGCAGTTCTCAGTAGAAAGGGTGCTGGGAATGATGATAATGAGGCGAAGCCGAGCGAAACTTGTGTGAACGAACGGGGATCATTAAAGAAAAGAATATGCGAAGCATTTAATATAGCCAGTACCGTAAAGTGAAGAGTCCGACTTTATCCGTCCTATGCAGCACAGCTGGGCTGTATCAGTTGTCTTCCGTGTAAGAATTCATAGTCACATTGTAAATAGACACTTAGTTCCTTCTGGGATTCACATTTAACGATCGTCATAGACTCAAAATTCATATCGAATGATTTTTGTTTGTTTGTTTATTATTTTACGTCTATCTAGTACAGGCCGGAGCCTTTACGACGCTATACACACCCGAAGGTAAAGGACGCTAGGGCTTATTGCCCTAGTGGCTGTGGCGCCCCACTTCCCAAACACCAGAAATGGACCCCAGTTTTCTGGAGAGATTTGCCCTATGTTTAAACAAGAAGGCAAAAATAAGGTATACTAAATGATTACATGATTTAATTGAAAGTAATGATGTTTATTTGCTACACAAAAACCAAGGACCTAAATAATTGAATGCCAGGTTTTTTTTCCCTAATAAATAAAGGTGTTGCTGCCTCCTTAGACGGGGAATCTGGGGCAGAATTCAGTGAAGAGTTTTGTGTCTTCCAGCCAGTTGGCTAAATTTTTTGCTCCTTGAGTTGAGCCAAAGAAGTAGGAAGTTTTAGTTGCAAACATCCTGGGGATCCTTGGGAGCCTCTGGAGCGGCAGTCTGTAATGTAAAACATGAAATGGGGATTTGCGATCCCAATGCCGAGATCCCGATATGACTGGGGTGCGTTTTGTTCCCAGTAATTCTTAACGGCAGTAGACATTTTCTCTTTTGCCCAGCGCTTCGCAGTGACTAAAGATAAAGAAGCAGGAGGAGGGGGCGGCATTGTCATTGCCTCTTTCGCAGCCTGATCTGCCAGATTATTTCGTCGGATACCGGCATGACTGGGGATCCATCGAACTACGATTTTATCCGGAACAGTGTAAGGAAGGCGTTCCCGTTGAGGCCAGGCATTTGCCTCGTTGGTGAAGTCTAAAAAGAGCTCTTGCGAGGAGCAGACAGGAGATGTCAGGAGGCGGCGGGCTATTATTAGCGAATCTTGTCGATGGGAGTAACAAGGTCATATCGAATGAAAATGGCAGACGAACAGATAATACAGACGTATGTGCAAGCCAGGAATAATACCACTCAGCCATCCAGTCAGCCTTTCCGAAGTCGTGCAGGCGGCGGACCACACGACACAAGGCAGAGACGGCAAACTGCGGCAGATCCTGCGGCATCGGACCGCGATTGGAATATGCCGCCCCACATCGGAAATATTCAATCCCCGTGGGATACTCCAGAGTGTGGCCCGAAACAGGTTCAAGAATAACCCCGTTGTTCGATCACATCGAGTAGTCGGTCAGGATGGTCATCTGCGCATCATTTAGGCACAAGAATCCTTACTATTTAAGTCATTCTGATGCGGTGTTTACAGCCGATTTTCGCTGTATTTGAGATAGGAAAGATTACAGGATACATGTATCTAATTTAATAGAAAAACTTGCCTCACTGCTACAAAGTATCTAGTAAATTCTTAGCAGCTAGTCCAGCATTGGCATCGCAAATGGCGCTCGTCATACAAATGTTTGCGCGTCTTCTGCTGCTGTCTCCATGGCCACTTTTTGTCAGATGGCAGGGCGCATTTGGATGAAACTGCCACCGTGTATCCACATCTTCTACTATGTGATCTCTACTCTATGATAATATGCATTCTTTTTGTTTCACCATATGACCTAAAAAGAATGGGAAGAGACAGTATCGCGGGAAGAGAGACAGCCTTTCAACCTCAAGGATGCTTTTCCAGAAAACTAAGGGTATTAAGTGTAATCAAATAATCCGCCTCTGTTTAGCGTCATTTCTCGCGCGATCTCCATCTCATTCCCATATCAAATCAATAACTCTGAATTAATGGGTATTGTGAGTAATGTCGTAGGTGATGTAGCGCTGATGCGTTTCGCACTGTTTTGTTTTTACCCTCTGAAATCAGAAACAACCTGGGCCATATCCATTTTTGTTCGCTCTTCCATCTCCCAGAACTTCGATTTATCTGGTATTAAACTTCACTGGATAACCCCAGTACATTAACTAATCCTGGAAAATCAGGAGAAATTATCAGAGAAATTATAAACGCTCAAATCGCCCAAACACCAAAATTACCGTGTATACTCTTTTTACAAAACCAAGTAGGCTCTTTTTCCACTTAATCACATGCCCATTTTAATGGCTCAAACGAACAGAAAATATTTCTCTGATGGACTTTACCCTCTGATTTTCTCGTCGAGCCAGGGCTACATGTTGCATGGAGAGCCGGGTCAGCGATGAAGTTTTAGTCTTATCGTGATATTGTTGTTTCACAAACTTTATATTCATCATATTAGAGTCCTTCTTCACCGGCCTTGCATAATTTTATCTCGCGGCCCCATTCGGATTTGAGAACCTGACTAGCAGTGATACGCCGAGTAGGATTGGGGTCGAGGATTGAGTAAATAACGTTGCGACACCGAGCCTGTAAGAAGAGTCAGTCTAACCTAATTAGGCATAATGATAGCGGATGGAAGTTCACCCTCTGTAAACTCTCTATAGGAGCATATCCTTCTTCGTCCCGCCGTCCTTCAAGATATCGTTCGTAAAATTCGTCTTCATCTTTTTTAGCTACGCGCCAGAGATGTCTTCCAGTCCGCATGGCCATGTAAATTACACCAGTAGCCCATACATCCACGGCGCGAGCATCGAATTCTTTTTCTGTATATTCTTCAGGAGCGATATAAGGGGCTGAGCCACAGAGACCCGTCACCATGTGAGCATCTGATTCCCAGGCCATTCGAAAGCATTCGCCATTTCCAAAATCAGTTATTTTAAGAGATCCATGAGTCGTTAAAAGTAGATTTTCAGGTTTCAAGTCTCGATGTGCAACACCCATCTCGTGCATATATTCAACACCACGCATCATCTGCTTAAAGTAGCAATCAGCTTCGGCCGCTTCGAGCTTGCCCGCGGTGAGCACAAGAGTGTAGAGATCACCTCCGGCACAGAACTCCATCACCTCACAGTAGTCCCCTTTTGAATCTTGTAGTAAGTCAAGCGTATGGATGACGTTTGGATGTCGCAGGGAGGAAGATATACAGAATTCAGATGTTAGCCGTTTGCTGTACTTTTTCTCTGTCTCATCTGGCCTTCGACGGAATTCTTTCACCGCATAGAGCTGTTCTCCTAAGCCTTGAGTCCGCTTGTGGGATATTCTCACGATGCCAAAGGCGCCTCGTCCCACAATCTCCTGACACTTTCCATACTTTTCAACGAGGGTAGAAGCAGAATTTGGCATTCCCTTTTTTTCGGGTGTTAACGAGTCTCGTTCACTCTTCAGTTGATCAACCCAACTTGACATCAATGAAAGTTGTTGTTCGCCTTCTTGTACTGGCTCAATTTTTGCCCGACCACCCATCACGCTACGAAGCATATCTGAGAGTTTTTCTTGTCTTTTAGCACTTTTGAGATTGTGTTCATGGCCTCCAATAGCATCAGAATTTGTAACAAAGCGTTGATTTCCAATTGAAGAGGCCTTTTTATCTCGCGAATGTATAGTACCAGACCTCTCAGGTCTATCTGCTCTACTTAATCGATCATTTCCTGATGGCTTGCGTGATAGTAATTTGGGTGAGTTTGTCGAAGGCAACGTGAGGTCGGTTCGAGGTGTATTATGGCCGGAAGTAGGTAATGACAAGTGGGGATCTTTGATGTTGAACATTCGTGTAATGCGCCTTGTCATGGAAGTTTTCTCTACGGCACCACACGGCGATGACGCCCTCGAAGATTTGATGTGTGCTTCTGGTAATGGCGTCACGATTGTGTCCGCAGAATCTTGAGGGCTGTACGTCGGAACGCCTTCTGATTTCACTGAAATTTTATCATTATGACCTGTAATAGGGGCATTCTGGGGTGTATGAGTAGATTTTAAGGGCTTGTGGATGCTTTGAATTGGTTCGTCGGAGTCACTCACACTGGCCATATCGCGGGTCTGGAGGGGATTTTGACGACTAAAGCAGATCGTAAAGTATGCTAGTGGCTGAGGATCTCGGTACCTGATCTTCTCTCTGACCGAATGCTTGACTACTGGTCGGGAGGGTGCCTGAAGGAAGGTCATGAGCTTTGAGTTTATGAATTGACGTCGAAGGATTGTCTGAGTGGGAAGGTAGGAGCGGTGGAAAGGGGACGGGTGCTATCGCATCGCTTGTCCTGAAATCAGCATGCGATAGCGATTGGAGAAGAGAAAAATAGAATGTAAATACAATAATTTAGAAAAAATATTGGTCAAAGAGATAGATAAATAAAGTATATAGAATTAGGCACAGCCTAGCAATAGGCAATGAAAAGGTTGAACGAAGGGTCGATGGGGGGTGGTTTGCAACTTTGAACCTTCAAGTTGCTCGTTGCCAAGATTAAACTTCTTAGCTCAGGGTGAGGGATTTTATATTTAAGACGTGGCCAACACCTGACAAATGATTGTGTATCAATTCCGATGGTTCAGCAGTAGATTTATGGTATTTATTAGTTACTGATTTGCTAATATGTAAGCGGATGATGATGATGATGATTGTGTATTGGGGGTCTTTGTAATCAAATATTATCTTCTCTCTCTCTCGCTTCGTCTTACCTTTTCACCCACTGTATAACATGTCATGCATGTCACATTCCCTTATAAACTCGCATTAAGAACAAGGGAGGAGGAGGAGATTCAAGGAAATAGCTATCGGAGTGTCATTATTTACTAGAACTCTGTCTCTCCCTGTCTCTGTTTAAACAACATTATCAAGCTTACAATTCGTTACATCTCTTCTTAAACTCCTGCATACAAATTTCCCTGATGATTAAGTTTCATAATTTACATCCATCAACACACCGGCGTTATCAACTGCCGATGACCCGATTTTACCGACCGTCTGAATTGTTCCAGCTTAGTCAGTCATGTACACTGTATCTCCACTAGCTTACAGCTTACCTAAAATAATTTTTAATATTAATACTTGGTTGGCTCTGTAAAGTCAATACCAATTTATTTATGGTGTGAAGATTTTTCACAAAAAGTGTATGATTACGTTTCGAATTGGCTCTTGCTCATGAACTGGTAGACTGTATGTAGGTGGTAGTATCTGTCTGCTACGCAGGAGACCGAGACCTTATGATCACTTCCTCTTTACCAACCGGGGGTGGGGGGGCTTAAATTAAACCTCTCCAAATAGAGGGCTACATGTTCATGTAGATATACGAGATGGAAGCTACCCACATAGTTAGTTCGGAGCTTATATTGTATCTCGAATACGGATCTTCACTGACTTGAAATTGACGTGTGATTTTGCCTACGTAAGCAGAGGTTTACAAACATCAAGGCTTTGATGGATACTTCAGGGGGGGCCATTAGGTTTAATAGACTTCTTGCGGCCTGTGGGATTTTTAAAAAACAAAAAGTCAAAACAGCCGTCTTAGTGTAGCGTAATACAGTACATACATTATACTGGAGTATTAGAGAAGAATACTGGGAATTCTTGGGACTCGACAAGCGCCGTCTTGGCCCCGACTTGGAAAAAACACAGTAAACAACTCTCCGCTATATGCAAGTAATAAAGCTCATCCTTCGAACGGAGCCAGGCTCACTCTATTAGTATCTTATTCGGAACGTAATAAAATTAATCCTTTACCTTTCGTTGCTCAGACTGGCTGGCTAGTCTCACCTAGAACCGCCACAGCATCAAAATGTGCTCAATAACATACGGCTCCCCATGTAATTTTGAATAATGATTGGTCGCAGCAGGTATAAAAAACCTTTTTTCTCCGTGGATTAAGACATGTTACCACGTGACTTCCATAAATTGGACCTGAGACGAATCTGAATCGCGACCGTTCACGAATCGGTCAAGTCTTGAAGCGAGGAAAAAAAAAGATCTCTGTTTCATTGTGAACATGGATATAGATCTACATGGATGAATATTCATATATTTGGGAATATATTGTTGTGTGTGTTATTTTACCAGCGACAGTCAGTGTATATGTAGCTGAGTAGATTGAATGGGGTGAGTAAGATATTCATTTATGGCTGATATTATTGACAGGCGGTGTAAACGCATGCACATTCATTTACGTATGTTGCATAATGCATAACTGACTGAATAAGTATTGTAGAGATGGTTAGTTAACTCACTATTAGTAACCAATACAATAATACTCCAAGATTCAGGGCGCGCGAGGTACAATTAGCCGAGGGAGACTCGGTGGAATGTTGAACCGAGGCCGGCGCGATTCCCGGGCCTTGGGTAACTCTTGGGACATTTCCCGGAATTCCCGCCAAGGAGGTTCACGGGATCCGTTTGAGCAAGCAATAAGCGTGCGCATCTACGTGACACAAGTCTATGAAATTTATCGATTGGTGATGTCCTCTGGTCAGGAGACTCAGGAGCCCATTCGGCTGCGGGAGCCCATTCGGCTGCGGGAGACTTCTTTAATCTTCCACTCGAGTGTCACAACTCCTTAGAGATGTGGACAAACGTTGACATGCCTCTTCATAGCCGGCGTCTGATCACATGGTTCTTGTAACTCCGACGCGAACGCGCAATAGTGGCGGCGGCCAAGGAACCTTCTCCTGACGCGTCGTCTGAGAGTTGCACCTGACAACGCCCGCCCGCTCGTCTCGTCCGCGGCTAGGCGGTGTGGGTATCGCTAGGTAACATCATCGGCTTCTACATGTATTGTGGCTGTGGACCTCCCACAAGGAGTGTTCATCCTGCCGACACTACGTATGATTCTCGTAGACGGAGCCCGTCTAGTGAGCACGACTCCCACATTAGATCCCATCTCCCAGATCTCTTAGAAAAGACATTTGCTCACGTACATGTATATGTTCAGATATGCAGATTACGTCAC
Organism: Podosphaera leucotricha; assembly: GCA_013170925.1. Classification (NCBI taxonomy): domain Eukaryota; kingdom Fungi; phylum Ascomycota; class Leotiomycetes; order Helotiales; family Erysiphaceae; genus Podosphaera; species Podosphaera leucotricha. The sequence continues at coordinate 1,561 of JAATOF010004013.1, read as the reverse complement.
TTGAAGCCTGTCGACCATATTAACAACACTTCTGCCTCTACCCTGAGCTTTAGCCTTAGCTCGGTACCCTACTCTGATTGTCCATGGTGTTGCAAATGGACATGATTTTTAAGATGAGGGAAAGTTTAATCCACCTGTGTTACGCCACGCTAATGGACCAGACATTCTACTGTGTTGGTTTCCCGTGATAGCCCCATCATACGTCTTTTCACAAGAGCCAAAGAAACTTATACCGCCCCAGAGACTGACCGCTCAGTTGTAGCTGCCAAAGTCCGTGAACGACACGGAGCAGTAGTTTATTTATCGAGTCTCAAACGATCCTGATCTCGCATTAAGATTCGAAACAAGCATTGTATGGGTCAACGGCACATGTTGTACTATGATCTAACACTTTGTTATGCAAAAAATGACGATGAGACACTGACTCGAGTTAATCACCGGTAATTCCTCGCAAGATACGGTGTTTCGCATTCTTTAATTAAAAATTTGAAAACGTTACCTCGCCGATCATCGAGCCATGTGATCTCCAGAGAGCAATTAATTACATCTAGTTGGATGCACTCGGTGGGGGTTACCAAAGTGGACCTCTTCATCTTCTCGCGGTGCTGGCACTAAACGCCCAGTCTTTTCGCATATCCCAAAAAGAGAGTTGCAGTCCTTTCATGATCCCCAATAATTCACGCAGGTCTCGATCGGCTTCGTCTCACCGTCATCATCACCAGGGCCTTTTTTGTTGAGAATTGTCATTACGTTTAGCGAAGAGCTCCATTGTTCCCATCTGAGTAGCGGCAATAACATCAGGTATAATAAGCTGTTAGTATGAGTGATTAGGTGCTAGTCGGACCTTCTTTAGGCGGTTCTTATATAGCTTATTTTTGACATGACCGCCGCCGCTCGAGAAGGGGAACATATATACTACATGATATCCTTTAAACGTCCTATGTCCTAAAGGGACGGTGGCCTAATCCATATCAGACGATAAATAGCACACACAGACACATACAGGCACTCTATGGATCTGCGACCAGCAAAGTTTAACTCATCACTCTTGCGCCGTGATGAGTGTATGTACTCATTGTGCTTCTAAGTCTCATAACGATATGCATAATTGTATTCCTACAAGACCTATCGTTTTGCACAAGACCTCCCATACGATGACGATGCTACGTATGCTCAGCCGACTGAGAATAAGGTCGATAGATTGGCCTTTATTTAAATCATCTACGTTCTTCAGCTATCAAGCGAAAAAAATGAGACTTCAACTTGAGTTGAGTAAGGACAAAAATTAAGCAGAGCACAATGAGGACGCAATTCAAAGACAAGGAAGGATGGATACAATTTCAAAATCTGGAAGGTTTCTTCGAGAAAATTATTAGACGTTAGGATGCCTCAGGGCAGAGGTTTCATCTGGGTGCGGGTTAGCGGGCTAACCATTGGCTACTATTGTAATGGGGACAGATCGGAGAGGCGAGACGTCAAGATATCTGTGTAAGAGAAGCAGCGTAGTGTTTGAGATAAGTGAGGCTATTATAGAATAGGTGAGATGACAAAGAGAGAGATT